>CAEGAD010002306.1:0-98102 GCA_903067055.1 Poeciliopsis paucimaculata | reverse complement strand
TGACAGGCTCAGGGTCAGCAGCTGGAGTTTTTTCCTGCTCAACTTCCACCAAAGGGGTAACCTCAAAGTCAGCAGAGAGAGTTGTTTCCTGCTCGACTTCAAATGATGTTGGACTCTCCAAGCAGCTTGAAGGACTTGGTTCCCCCTGGATCTCTGATGATTCATCTCCCGACTCAATGGAGCTGTCATCATCATCTTCAAAAGAAAGGACAGCGTCGTAGTCGACTTGGATGTTGTGCTCCATCATCTTTTATGTTCTACCTTACTGTTTACTTTCTTCTTCTTCTTGATATTTATTTGGGGTTGGCAAGTAACGTTAGGTGAGCAATACCGCCACCAACTGGTAAGGAGTGTGGACCACATGACAAAACATCCTATCATACAACTTACTCTGTTTAAAAAAAAAAAAAGAAATATAGCCTGACATCCTCTGCTTTCTGAGTTCTTTTGCAGTAAATAAACAATGTCAAATTTCATTTTCATATTACTAAAGTTCCTAATTAACTTGTTTCTCTGAATCAGATGATTCCCACAACTCAAAGTACCATGTTCCACCGTCCCATCTTCCCCGCAGTCACATTTCCCTGTCTGAGGATCGGACACACAAAAATAGTGTGTCCGATCGTCAGTCGTGAAATAATCGTCTCTTCTCTGATGTTTCTTTCCGTTCTTCTCATTTGTCCAATTCTCTTTTTGGATTTTGTAACGCCATCTTCCTTCCTTCCCGTCTACCTCTTCTCCTCCCGCCCTTTTACCTTCAAGTTCTGGAGGTGGGCTAATCACAGATGGGCTTTTTGTCCGTATCATTAACGTGAAAGTAAGTCACGTCATTTGAAAGGTCAATTCAAAGTGGGTAATAGTTGTAAGGTGAACGAAAAGTGAAACATGACTTTTCAAAAAATGTTTTTTTAGAATAAAAAGTTGGAAAAATGTGTGGCTCTATCCAGGCCTCTTTATGCTAATAGGCCTACCACGTTTATGTAAACAGTCAACCTAAACCTGCGTGTACTTCAGTCTCAGTAAAAATCCATTTCTGTGGAGTTACTTTTCTTTTTTTTCAATATGTCAGTGAGCAAAAAGTATCATAAAGACCAAAAAATACAGCAGAAAGGTCAGGGATAAATAACGTCGTATGAAAGATTAGCAAGTACGGGAAAACATCTCATTTTCCTTTCTCTTCTTTGTTTTGGCTAAGCATCTTGTAACATGATAAAATACAAACTATATTGCCACCTGGTGGAGGAAATTATGATGACAACTGAAATGGCAAGTGCAGGTAAGGTCAAATCCACACGGATTGTTTTTGCCTCTTAACTTCAGAAGCATCTCAAAACAATTTTTTTCGAAATCACCTCAAATAGCTGCTGCAGAGAAAGATTATTTCCAGTTGATAAAAGAAGGAGCAGCTGAATGAAGCCATTAAATGCCATTTACATGCAGCACATCTCCACTTCCTGAAACTGCAGGCTTTCACTGTTTCACTCACCGTTTGTTCTTTAAACCCAGCGTTGCTGAGCCGTGACGTGTGAGCAGCGACGTGGAAGTTTATGGTGTTGTTTTGATCGTCGAGAGCCACAGAGGGCAATAATATCAGCCAACGCATCAGCTGAAACAGCAATACGGGAGATAAAAAGCGGCAGAAAGCAGGAGGTGGAAAGGACGCTAAACCAATTGATGAAAACAAACGGAAGTGAAAAACAAAAGTTTGTCCAAAACCGACTGAAGAGCAGACGGTTGTCAATGCTTGAATGTGTCACGTTGGAGTGTTAAATATTGGGTTGCTGATAAATCTTCAGCTGAGTGATGATTAAAAAATGTGAAAATGCACAGTTTAAGTCCATTCTTTCCTTGATATTTTCCCCAGGAAAAATATTGTTTGCAACAAGAAAATTCTAGCCTTAAGAAAGGCTTTCCTCTGTGCAATATAGACAAAGTAACTATGTTTGATTTCCTTTGCCTCTTTTTCGCAGCTGGGTCGTTGCCTTTCACATATAATAAAAACATCTCCACCTTTCAGCGTTTCCCTTTGACACTTTGTTTCTGTCAGAGTTGCTACATTACAGATGAACTTTCTTTTGGTTCCAAATTCCTTTTAAAACTCATGTTCTAATAGTGTCACAGAGAACTGCTCGGGAAATTGCATATTGACGATTACGGTACAGAACCCATTAAATATGACCTTTTACACCTTTTCACCTCCTGTAGGCGCCAGCGATCAATAACAGCCCACACCACTAGAGATTAAAGCTCAGTTTCTGGCCTTAAGCCAGCAGCCGGAATAGCTCCGACTAACCCTGATTAAGTTTCTCTCCCTGCTATGAAATACCCGGCCACGTTATTAGTTTTCTAATTTAATATCTAAAATTTATGATTATTATTATATCTGTAAAATGATTATTATGTGTATTATGACTGGGGAAGAGAGGCTGGCTGCTTCTCTAATATTTTATTTAGATTTAAGTAGTGATTTAAACATCTTTTCAATATGATAGTTTAGCTAATTTGCCACTTTGAGTTCACTGTCATGATTTTAGCATTTAGATTGAATTATTATTGTTTATTTATTGTATTTATTTGTATTTTTTCTAAACTGAACTGTAGGAATAGTCAATAAAAAGTCCAAAAGTAGAAAAAAATAAAAATAAAATTATATATATATCAAGTGAATATTTGTAGTTCACCTGGAATTTATTTATTCATTTATTTTCAATATTCTACACAATAATAAAAAATAAAAAAAACTTGCATGCACAATAAGGAATTTTAATGCAAACAAGCATGCTGTTTGTAAAAGATAGATAAAACATTTTTTGTAAAGTTGGTGAAAATTTGCAAAGATTGAAAAATTCCAGTCACGCATCATTTGTCATTATGTAGAAGTAGACGCTCCCATTTTGTGTCTTTGTGCTTGAATGCATCACGTTGGAACAGATGACATGTCAACTTTGGAGGATGAAATCCTTTGGAGGAAACCTGAAGAGCTTCTTTTAGACTGTTTAATGAGTCCTGGTGTAAAATGGAATGAAGAACAACTGAACCCGATTAAAGGTACAGAACCTTATTCATGTTTGCTTAATGTTTAAATGTTGACTTTGAGACACTGCAGTGATGCGCGGCTGTGATTTATGACTGAGCTCATCAATAAGTCCTAGACTTTCCTAAACTGATCTGTGGTGTATTGGCCCGATCGGCTGAACACAAAACTAAAACCTACAAAATAAGAGCTGGATGAATGTTCTTCTTTTGTGGTTTGAAGCATCAGAGGTCACTGATTGACGTCTCTGTTGTGCATGGTGAGGAAGGTTCTGTTCCTTTGTGAACCAGTTCACTGAAAGCAGCCAGAAACCTGCTGCGTAAGATGAGTGCTTCCTGTTTGTTGCAGATGAAGAACAGTCTTTATAATCTGCAGTTTGTGTGTGTGTGTGTGTGTTTTGTCCTCTTCTTGCCTCTCTACTGTTTGCACGTTGCTTTGTCACGAGTGCCTCGGTCTGAAGTGTAAAATAGCTGTGCTGTTTGTGTCCTCGGTTTGTCCTCCTCTTACTTTTGGCACTTTATTTTTTAACACTTATGTGGAAAATGGGAGGTGTGTCTGTGTGAGGCCCGCAGCTGAGACTGCATGTGTTCAGTTTATTGTAAGAGCACAGTCTGTGATTTACATTTAGATGGCTGTTGTCGCTGCTCGGTGTGACACCGGCGGTGATGGAAAACCTGCTGAGTTGCTGTAGCTACTCCAAGGGGGTCAGTTGTTTTTTTTTGTTTGTTTGTTTTGTTTTTTTGGAGGGGATTATGCTAAGTTTGTTGTTTTCTCCAGATGATATTAAGCTTATTTTCCAAAAAGCTGTAATGGAGAACATCTGAACTTTTGACCTTACAGGGTCTGGCTTTTAAGTATTTAAACTACTTAAGCAGTATTTCTTTTGACGTGCGAAGAATTAGGCGCAAAATAGTACACTTTTCTGGTAGATTTGGGTTTAAGATTGTCTTTTTGTCCTTACTAATATGTTTCTCCTGACTAGAAGTAATATTAATGATTACTTATTTAGATTCAAGTCGGAATCCTGACTTGAATCTAATGATTAATCTTTTGAGGGAGCTAAAGATTAGGGAGATGGCAAAGGAACTTTTTTTAATCTCAAAGACTTGGAGCTCATCCCCAAAGATAAATTGTCAAGAAAAACTGGAAATAGCTACTGAACAACCACAAGGCGGGTTTCATTTGTTGACTGATTATTTAGAAAGGCAGGAGCGATTTTCATCGTGCCTCACAATTTTCAAGCAAACTTATTGGCTAAATCAAAAAGACGCTTAAATTTAAATCTGCCAGGCGTATAAATAATTCTGCACCAACATAAACTCCTACGATTCATCATTATGTATTTATTTGGCCCACATAAATTTGAGTTTATGTAACTTTTAGAAAGTTATAACTTTGGTACGTTTTATTTTTTCGTGCCACATGGAACTTCATTTCAACTTCATTTCCTGGTTGAACAGTTTTTGTATTCACTCTGAATGGATTTGATTGCTAAAGAGACCATAATTAGTGAATGCCGTAACTATCCAATGTGGATAGTTATGAAAGAACTTTTGATCTACTCGTGGTTACTGTATATCTGCGAACATGAGGTTCAGTGAAGACGAAGAAACTGATCCATTTCTCAAGGGGAAATTGATCCGTTCTTAATAAGACTCCGGCTCATGTATTGGTAGAATGTTGCAGATTTTTCGTGAAATAGATAAGGAGTGAAACATATTCAGAAACCCTCAGCAGAGTTCTCTAAACTTGTTTTATGATTAGCATTTTGTGTGTGCGTGTGCATGTGGCGTGTGCGTGCGTGTGTGTGTGCGTGTGCGCGTGCGTGCGGGGGTGTGTGTGTGTGTGCGTGTGGGGGTGTGCGTGGGTGTGTGTGTGTGAGTTGTCGGCCACCGCCTCAGGGAAGGTTGCCTGACTCTCGGCATAAGTAATCACATCTTTATGTACATGTCCTCTACTGTGTTTACACATTTCTACACTGTTCATTCCAAGCGTGCGTGTGCGTGTGTGGTAATGAATTTGCAGTTTCTATGACTTATTCACATTGAACCTTCTGTCAGGCAATCTCCATTTTATTATTATTATTATTATGTTTTTTTGGTTTTTTTTGCTTGAATCTTTCCTTTAACAACCTCACGTGGTGAGTTGATGGAAGAAGAGTGTGGATGTGTGTTTGCGTGCGCAGCTGAAGCCAATCATGGAGGCAATCTTTGGTGCCTGTCGTCCCATCAGAGCGACTATGTAAAAACCGAGGCGGCTGTAAATCGGAATGACGGATTTAAGAGCCGCTGCTGCTGATTTTTTAGTGTCACCGTCTTTGTTTTTGGGCGCTGCGCTGCAGTTCTCACACCCGGGCTCACAAACGATATTACCCTCATTATTATCTGGCTGTTTCTGATGATGTCCTCGTCGTTGCATCCTCATTCCTCTTCATTTGCATCCTTTGCACCTGCAGAACGGAGACGCTGCAGACAAAACCCACTTTACTCAGGATAGTGTTTCAGTCCCTTTTTTTTTCAATCGCAGGAGGTGAGGTTTTTGAAGGAAATTCTAGATGAAAAAAAAAAAGGGTAGTAAGATGTTTTATCTTTATCAAGATATGAAGTTCCCTACCCTGCTGCCACAAATAACCCAAAATATTGTTTAAAACCAGTAGTACAAAGTCAGCTCCAGGTGCATTGGGATTGTAAATCTGTCACTAAAGCGGTATTTTGAAGGATTAATGAAAGGAAAAAAATATTTTTTTGAGGTCTGTCAAAGTCCCTGTAAGTTAGATTTGGCAGCCCAAATGACAAAAAAAATAAATAAAAATCAACAAAAAGAAAGAAATTAACAAACCAGTCCTGTGGTCACAATCCTCTGCACTTTTGCCCTTGAGGGCCGTGTTCATGAAAATAATGAAAATGGTTCGAAATAATAAATTAGTGTGTTGTAATTTTGTCCCGATTTTATGTAAAGTTAAAGTTAACGCTTAGTAATCTATTACATAAAAACTTGGAGTGCCACGGTTTCAATACCAAGTGGATTCGAGGATTTTTTCCATCTGCCCACTAACCAGTGCACTAATATGAGTTTAAGACATAGACTTAAATCCCTCTTAAAACGTACCATAGCTGAATATACTCCCTTTCAGAAAACTTATTTTGTATTGAAAATTGTAAGTCTTAAGCTGGCTTAACAGGAAAAATATTGGAGAATCTCAACGTTTGACACGATAAAGCAATATTACCGCCCCACTGAAAAGCTGAAGCTTTTTGGCAATTACTGCGGGGTATTAAGACCGTTTGACGTTCTGAAAGAGGCCAAAGCTTCCTATTGTGTCCGGTTGGTGGGTTTCGTTTGATCCCTGAAAACAAAGGGAACTTCAATTAAATTCAGTGGTCTCAAAATGTCGCAGTTACATACAGGTTTATTGAGTGTTTGAATGAGAAGCAGAAAGAAGAAGAAGAAGAAGAAAAAAAACACGTCGTAGGCGACATTTTTCAGAGTAAATCTTCACTTTGACATCTCACTCTGTTCTTGTTGTCTCCTGAGGGATTTGTGATGCTGAACGGGTGCCGAGTGAGAGTCAGAGAAGCGGAAACAAGGGACAGTTGCAGAGAAATGAGCAGAATCAGAACAGGTGCAGGATCATTTTAGATTCCGCAGCTGGTCGGATGAATCCGGTAAATAAAGACACAGCGGAGGCCGTGAAGACATAATCTGTCTTCAGCAGATGTGATTATCTCGGGTATTTACTGTCAACCTGCAGAGAAGGGAATGCGCAATAATCTGTGGTCAGGGAAAATCTGAAATTGAGGTTTGATATCGGCATCGTGACTGAGGTAGGCAGATGTGAGCTTTTACACGCTGACGCTGGGACACAAATTGGCTTCAAAATGAGAACCTCAGACAAACATGCCATACAGGTGGAAGGAAGAAAAATCCCAGAGTGGGCGTGATTTCATGATGTAAAGTGTTTTAATGGGTTTTATGGAAATCGGGGAGGCACACGGTGACTCAGCAAGCGACTGAACACAAACGCAGCTTTTGTTTCGTTACAAAACAAGTAGGGGTATCGACTCCCCCTCTCCTTTACCACAAACATACCTAGAGAATTGTTTGACTCATTCACGTATTTTTGAGAAATCCTTGAAGCTCCCATGGCTGCCATTCAGGAGAACAAAAACACCTGGCGCAACTGAGCACCGCGTTTTCCTCTGGACTGCAGCGCCCAGGCCGGGGAACTGCATCTCTAAACACCCTCCTAACCCCCACAGCTCCTGCAGGCTAGCAGCAGTAACAATTAGTAATAACAGACATCTGTTGAAGCTGAGGCTCTGGCCAACCAACCCAAAAAAATCAAGAAGAAGAAGAGCTGCACATGAGTGTGCGCTCCAATTGGGAGCACCGTTTACAGATTTATTCCGATGGAGTCAGTTGGAGGTCGGAGTTGTTCTTGAGTCGGGGCAGATGGTAACTTTGCTTCTATTCCCATCAGTGGAAATGTACCACTCCCGGTCAAAAACAACCAATCAGAGCCAGGAGAGAGGTCTTAACACTTTCAATTGGCTTGTGTATGTGATGTTCAATGTGCTAATGGCAGAGAAACGACTTACGGTGACAGAAAGACGGTTTATTTGCCATCATCGGTGGCCATGCCAACTAGCCTGAGCATTTGTGGTAGTCTCCGTTGTGGTGAATCAATTGTAGCCCAGCAGAGAGCAAGGGGGAGTATCTGAGCAGCATGTGCATCAGGTTGATTTACAGTGCTGAGACCCTCCTCCTCACTCTGATTGGTTGTTTCTGACCACATGTTGTATTTCTCCAGATACCACTTAGAGAAGGCAGTTTTTTTCCCCATTATCTATGATTATCTATGTCATACCATACATGACATACAAACATGACATAGTTTTATAGAATATGTAAAAAACATATATTTCTATACTTTTTTACAAAAGTAAAAAAAAAATAGATGGAGCACATATTTTTTCATTTGAGGTCTCCATAGAGATTTGGAGGCTGTTTCATTTTTCAGAAATCTGAAGTCTTATTAAGAAGCTAATTTTCATTCAGTAGCAGAGGGAGGCTGACTCTAAGAGGATAAGATCATATATTGGTCTCCCACGAGAGGAATTTATCAAGGCTGCACAAGGACAGCAATACTTTAAACAAAGTCAGTAATGACAAATACATAAAACTAGCACAAAAGATGTTCAGTATGAATTAAAACCTTACTTGGTTTAATATTACAATTGCAAGGAGTGTTTAAAGCCCTTATTGCGTTTGGTTTTCATACAAATCTGTGATCAAGTCGTGTAGTACACCATCTCCACCAGCGAGAGGCAGTAATGCGCTCATTGGTGCACAATCTGCCGGAAATGGCAAAAGAAAAAGAAGGAAAAATACCAAGAAGAAGAACTCCGCACATCTACTGAGCTAACAACTCAGTCCAGTCCTTTTTGGATTAAAAAAACAAAAAATGAGAAGAAAATGTATTTTCGGATGCCCGGGAGACTACCCTCTCTTTAAGCTCCCCAAGGACGAGACGGTTCTTAAGCAATGGCTGGACTTCATCATTCAAAATAACACTCCGACGAAAAAAAACTGGCACATCTGTGCGAGGCACTTTACCGACGACAGCTTTCTGAACAAAAGGGAATTTGACAGTGGACTAATAACGAGATTATCACTGAAAGACGACGCAATTCCGACGCTCAGAAGTGCCCACACCGCGCTGGGGTCTGCTCAGGTAAGGTGAAAAGCAACTCGTTGTTTTTGTTAGCTTCATTGTTGTTTGGTTTCTGTATGATCTACTGCTAGCATTCATAATATTATATTATTATTATTATTATTATTACAATCAGTGTTCTTTAGCTGGCTCACACCACATTTTAAGAATGCCATATTCTGTGGTGCATGTGTCATTTACTGACGCTAAACATGATAGAAAAAGCCAGTCAGAAGTTTTTCTACAGCTGGAGAAAAAACAGCCAGCTCGCTGCCGAGTCGCCTCCAGTAAATACTGCATTCATATAATCCCTCTGTGAGGCTCATGTTTGGAGAATATACATGATGCTTGCTTGGCTCGCAAACTTTCAAAAGCCTCAGTCTTCTTCTTCAAAGTTTCCTTTGTCTGTTGTGACATACTTCCTGGTTCTTGCGCAGATGTCACAGAGCTGACCAATCAGGAGCAAGGCTGAGTGACTTTAGAGTACGTGTGCACCGATTGCAGTTTTCTGGCCTATTCTGATTTTGGCTGATACCATATTGTTTTTTTAAAAAAAATTTTGTCTGAAATGTTGCTAAATGTAGCAAGAAAGTTGCTGAGTTGGTAACAGTGAGGTGACTATTATTAACTGCAAATGTCCAGATGTGTTCTGGACAGCTGTTGACTTTTAGACCTTTGAGATGAGATGAGATTCCCATGTTTGTGTTTGGCCGATCACCGATCTCCCAGAAGTAATGAAATCGGCTGCAAATCGGTGCACCCCTAATTTAGAGGAAATGAAATTAAACGAGCAGATTAAACAAATTAGAACTCCAACTTTGTCTGTGTTTGAATTTAGTCGATTAAATGTTAATAAACATCAAAGGTGAAAAAGTAAATCAGCAACTAGTTATTGGCATATCTCTCAACCTCTTTTAATGAGTTGCTCAGAAATACAACAATTAAACATTGATCCTTAATGATGGTAGTATTTTACTATTTCCATTGTTAACAAAGATTTTATAATGTAAAATATGAAGTCATTGGGTGCTACAGTGTGAAATATGTTTACCAGTAATGACTTAAGAATTTTTCCTTGTATCTTTTTTCCACTTTCTATGTTTTTTGCAAAACATGGAAGATTTCCACGATAACACTGAACTTATTGCACTCAAATGCTAGTAACATCCAAGCTTTATATTATATTAAGTAATAATAATGTCAATAAAAATTTAACTGATCATTCTTGTTGTTTGGATTTCATCCTACCCAAATTTTGCTATTTGTTTTGACATTTTAATTCCAAGGGACTACCTCAAATTAAACAAACTCGTCCGCCTGGTGCCACAAACTCGGCATTGGAACACACTGAATGTTTCCTTAGTACGAGATCGGTGTCTACACAGTTGTCAGCTGGAACGTTGAGGTTACAACACTACCGGAGTAAAGGTAAATATGGCGTTTACTTCTAAGTTATTGTATGTATCACACATTTCAATTGTATTTCTGCACAGGTGTACAGGCTACTGTTCACACTGCAAGCAGAGGCACAGACACTGAGCAGCCTTTACCGCACTTCCTGTCAACACCTGTGAGAGCCGCACTTGGCGCACAATCAAAACGACCTCGCATGGAAGTTGGGAAGGAAGAGGATGATGACTTCAGGATCTCCAGTCCTGTATCTGAGGAATCAAACTATTACCCAGGAGATCCAGTCACAAACTTCTCTGACCTGATGTAAGATTATTTTCTTTTTTTTTCTATTTAATGTGATTATTGAATGCATTTAACATGGTTCTATTTTCTTTGAACAGTGACATGGAGTCTCCTTCTGAGTTAGAAGATGCAGAATACATTGTATCTGAAAGCGCTCTTAGGGAGATTTTTGAGAACTGCCCAGTCTGCGAGAGACACTGCATAGTACATCTGCGCAGATGTGGAACAGTTGTTGCTTTCAAGCAGGACTGTCCACATTGTTTTTTCACTCGGAAATGGCAGAGCCAGCCAACGTTGGAGGAAATTACCACAGAGTAATCTGGAGGTCTCAACGGCAGTGTATTTCAACGGGGCAGGGGGATCATATACAACATTTGAAAGGGTAGGTTTCATTATTACAGCATAACTGGGTTCCCTTCAGTTTAGCATAAGCCTGGTGGGCCACCAGATTACGTATAGCTTATTTACAAATTAAAAAAAAAAAGTTTAATAATAAATGTTTTAAATCTTTGTAGTTGGTGTTCAGGTATTAATCTTCCAGTAAAACATAATTGTCAAGGGACATTTTCAAATTTCCTGTCAACTTTAGACATTTTTTAACTCAAAAACACGGCAGGCCGCTTGATGAAATACCGCTCGAGGGCCACAACCACCAGGCTTAGCAAGTTTTCTGGGGGAAACCTCGCATGAGTGTCTAAATTACATGCTAAACATAATTTCTGATATATTTTTCAAATTCTGTTTTCTGTAGATTTGTGACACCATAAGCTCTACGGTGCACCGCTGTGATACGCTTACGAGGCAGAGGACGATGGGACGTCGAGATTTAATTTTTAAGAACAACGACCTGAAATCTGTCTTCAAGAAATTGCCATCACCAACTCACAAAACTAAGATATGTCAGAAATCCGAAACGTCTGTAAATATAAGAAGTTGTAAATATTTTTACTAATTAAGGATTGTAATAAATGTTTGTACATTTTAAAAAGTTTTTTTTCTGTTTTCTGAAAACATACTCTACCACTGTTTTTCTCCAGAGAAGTTCATTATCAACTCTGTCAATAATGTTGATATTTTGTAGGAAGTTTCCTTGAAATCCAGGAAGGTACCCGATGCAATTTAATTCTGCAGGCAGCTGATAAATCCTCCACATTTTACAGAAAAAATAATGTCAGTTTTTGTTTTTCCTGACAAAAAAAAAAAACATTGACATTTTCTGTCAGGAAGTGGTTAGACTTTCTCCACATTCTGTCTAAACAAATAGGATTATACATTTGACAGAAAATGCCAGATTAAATTGACTAAAACATTTGTTTTAGTCAATTTTGAATGTTTTGAAATGTTCCTATCAGAGAAGAAGGTACACAGCTTTGGGATCTCCTTGCAGCACCCATAATAGAAAATATTTTTGCAAATAGAAACATATTTCTCTTTTTATTATTAATTTGAGGAATTCGGTCGGAGATTTAAGTTCTGACAGAAAGAGAGTAATGTATGTTGAGTTTGCAAACTTTGGTTTGTGAATGAAAACATTCACAAACCAATGTTTGTGAATGTTTAACTCACAAATTATATATGGTAATTATATATATTACCATATATAATTTTATATGGTAATAAAATTATCCATATCTTCAAATTCACAATTTTCTGAAAAAGTACGGGAGATGCCAACATCTATGAATTTAGCACAAAAAAAAAATGGTTATGTAAAATATTAAAGTTTGCATTTTTGGCTTTGTTAGAGAAAATATTTGTGAGGAGAGTTTGTAAATGAAGTGGGATTGTTGCAAATGTAGGAGGTTCTTAAAGAGGCAGGAACCCAATTTCAAGGTTTTAGATACAGCAATGACTCTTAAGTCAAATTAGTTTTTTCATATAGACAGCATTGTCATCACTGAAGTTGACATAGTTGCTTGACTTTAGTATAGAACCGCCTGGGAAACACACAGTGCCGTCCCTTTAATTGCTCTCGTCTTCCTCCCGGCCTTGTTTTCCCATCTTCCCGATGCCTTCCACTTCAAAACGGTCACGTGTCTTGTTGTTTCCCGACCTCCGTGAGATCCAGTCTGAGCGTTGCACAATCAAAACCTTTGATCACCTTCATCTTATCTTGGAGCTGGTTGTTTTTGATCATGCAGCCGCAGAGCTCCTCCAACAAAGCCCCCTCTCTAATCACTGTAAATACTTATCCAATGAAATGCTGTAGCTGAAGCGTTTTCAAGGCCCACGCTCCTGTTTGGAATCATCGGCGTGGATTACGGCTCGCTGAGAGACTCTTGCATCAGATCCTTGCTGTTTGGGAAAAAAATAAAAAAAATGTGAACAAAGCCAACACTGCTAAGCCTTCTTTAAACCTACAGCGCTTAGCGGGTCTGAGATTTCATTTCTGGGAAGAAACGAACATGCAAATGTGTCTGGATTTGCTTCACAGCTGGGACGTCTTTTCAGCGGGAGACTCCAGACACACGTCTTATTAATAAGGATGAACCTCCTATGAAACCCCTCTCGACAACAAGAAGGAAGAAAAGCTAGTTCACACACTTTAAAGTCTAGAATCTCGACCTGGCTGTGAAGACTTTCTAACCTGATTGTACAACTGGCGTTCATTTAGTACTGTTTATAGGGCTAGGGTCACTATGTTGTAAATATAGCTGGAACACCAGAGTCACCACGTAATATTGCTATAGATATGTATCAGTGTGGATTATTTCTGTAGAAAATGTTGATGGTCAGATAAGAAAGATCGAGCAGTTGGTTCACAGTGAGGAAGTTGAGGTTTGAAAACTGATGAAGCTGCCAAACATGAAAATGATTATGCTAATACTTTTAGCCAAGCTAGGTAGTTAGATAATCCTTATTTTCATATGTGTCATACTCCTTGTTATAGGTGTCGAGCCCACATGGGATTACAAGACACAATAAAAACATACAAGCAGCTGGTCAGACATGAACATTCTTTTAAACATAAAGTGTCCTCTTTCTAAGGTGCCAGGGTTTCAAAATAAACCATGCTAACTGAAACACAAAATACTTTCTATGACGCATTTTATCCTCAGCAGTTAAATAAAAGAAATCTGGATAAACATCAAGTATTTTAGTAAATAATTTCTCAAACTCAAGTGCAAAGGACAGTAAAACAAAAAGTGCACTTCACTCTCAATTTCCCCCAAGTCACACAAAGAACATCTTCGGTCGTCCTTTGGGGCTCAACGAGTTACAGGGCAGTAAATTGAATAAATTCATTGACTAAACTTCAGTTCAACAGCTGCTACACGGTTAAAACTTCGACTCAACTGCAGGACTCTGACACCCAAACTGGTTTGGAAAATTGATAGAGAAGGTCGACATTTGCAGAATGCCTTTTCCAGAAGTCCGAACTCAACCCTACTAAAAACTAGACTTGAATTAAACCAGTTTAAACTAACTCTACCTGTTCTATCAAGACGGCTGGTCAAACTCTCAGCCAGAACGATGGCAGCTTGCTCAGGGATTTGTTAGGGTTACATGCTTGTTGTATATTAATTCTCAAGGATGTTGGGAACTTCTAGATTGACACGTTTGTCCACCGATGTTTATCGGTTATTAATGCCAACAAAAAAAGCATTTCAACAGCTTTTGACCTCTGTATTTGTAAATAAAGGCTTCTGTGTCAAATTAAGTTCTACACTTTACATGAGATACTTGTTTCACGGATCAAAATTCAAATTACTATTTAAAAATCATACAATGTGAAGTTTCTGAATTATTTTTTTTAAATATGTTGAGATATATCACAGTTAAGATCTCTCCATTCTTTTTAATTGGAAAAACTTAAAAGAAAATGGTAGTATATGAAATACTTATTTTCCCCACTGCAAATAACTTTTAAACCTGCCTGGTTTTGAGAAAACGGTCACCAGTTCATATTTCCTGTGTGCTATGATAACTCACGGAGCCCAACTGGTGTCACTTTGCATTGGTGGAAATGTCAGGCTTGTGCCAGTTGGTGTTTGCTGCAGCTGAATGTTCCAGTGAGCAGAGCCCCGCGTTAAGGATCATATGTTTCCATCGCTTTTATATTGTTCTGTGCAGCTCCAGAGGCTGAGCACGGCCTCTAGAGGTTCCCTCGCCATTAGCGTGTAGAATTCAGATTTTCTCTCTCCGTGATGCAGCCATAAACATTGCATTAAGATACACAGTTTGATGTTTCCATCCTATACGCAGGAAAGAAAAAAACAAAACAGGTGATGGAGTAATCTGTATGCGAGCTGAATCAGAACAGCAGAGGTGTGTGTTTGGAGGGGGTGGGAAAACAGGACTCACAATGCCGTGGATGTTTCTCGTGGGAGCGGCGTGTTTCTGCAGGGCAGACAAGCTCCTATTCTTAACAAGGAGATTGTGTGTGTTAGAAGTCAGCCTTCGTTTTCTGCTGGGTCTCACAGATACGGGAGACTGCAGAACAGCTGAGAAGAGCTGCTAACCATGAAACCATGGCAACATCAAAACCTCAAACATGCTGCGGCAAAAAAAAAAAAGAAAGAAAAAAGAAAAGAATCTTCTTTTCCAAAAGCGAAACAACACTCGCAGGCTCCCGGTGTTTTCATGTAATATACAAATGATGCTGTTGTTTTCTGTTTGTGGAAGCTGTTTACTCAGCTGCGTCTTTCTGTAGGTTTGCATTTTTCATGCAGTGAGACGTTTGTGTTGTACCAGACTGTATTTCTGGAGATAAAGAGGGGGAAAAAAACAACAACTGTGTTTTTGGAAACTAATCCTGCTTTAATGTGCCAAGAGCAGACAGAATATCAATTTGCCACCCGGAGAAGGATGCTCGGTTTTTTTATTGACACCCAGATGATGCAAAGATGTGACGCATAAACACATCTTAAATTACCTACAGTGACTTTTTATGATGATTATTATTATTGTTTCCACCTTTTTTTTGTTTAACATGACAGGGTTCAGACTACATAACAGGAGAACCCCTTATCAACAAATATATGTACAGATCTCTTATTTATAAACCGGCACCTATAAGTGAGAATTGAAGATGTTTGAAAAAAAGATGATGAAGTTGGTAGGAAAACAAGATTTGTATGCAGAAGACAGTGAAAACATGACCCATTGAAGAGCCTGTTGAATGTAAACATAATCTGGACATTGACTGTGCGAGGAAACCTTCCGGAAGACATTTTGTTCTCATTACACACAGAGGCGAATTACCGGGGCTACCCTCTTTCCCAGCTAATGGTGGGTCCTCTTTGTAATGGTCTGGTTTTTTCCGTTTAATTGGTCACCGGCTCACCACATTTATTGGATCACATTTATTATATCCAAGAGTCTGATTACACTCTGCAGGGCACTCAAGACATTAACACCAAGGTTTATGCCTCTGACAGTGACGTCGATAGGGTACACCTTCACAATAAAAGCTTTCTCAAGGTACAAAGCGCTCTGAACTTTAAATTGTGTAAAGCTAATTAACAGCAAGCTGCAGTAGCCTCTCGACTCATAAACTGCTGGGTGCCTTGTGTAAGGCAGTAATGCTGTTTATTACAGAAGACGTTCTGTTTTATTGTTATTCCTGCACCCACTCAGAACCTATAGCCTATTTCTTTTGAATTTAACTCGATTCAAACTTCAAAAATACTTTATTGATTCCAAAGGAATTTCAAGTGATAGCATAAAGTTTGGTGAATTTGTGAACCATTCAAAATGTTGATTCAGACGATTCGGATGAATTACTTTTAATCTCCTCCCTGCTTGTTAGGAAACTAGGAAAGCAAAATTGACACAAACTTCATAAGTCCAGACCAAACTATAATCATAATCTGTTTAAAAACACATTTAGCCAACATACCCTCCGTCGGTCTTTAAGAATTTCTGACACGGACTCGGTTATCATAAATACTTTGTGCTTTTCAAACACACTGAAGCTGTTGTAATGGCAATCATGCTGAGCACAGCTCATTCTGGGCACCTCGGTCAATAATATTGAACATTTGCTTTAAACTGAGGTTTTTAAAACCGAGAACTTCACCAGTACCTGGTTGTGAGCTGATGTTTGCTGTGTTGTGCAAGCATCTTGTTGACGTAGTCCTCCCCCACAAATGTGCAAATACATGCTACCGCCAAGCTGAATTTCAGCTCTGGAGCTTGGTTTGGAGAGGTTGTTTATTCGATCACAGAACAGACAAAAGTGGGAACATAAGTTTAAAAAAAAATACTAACATTATTACATTTTTTAGATCTACTTTGTGCGTTTGTATTTGATGACAAAATTAAAAATAAAAATCAGTCAGCAAAAATTAATTCAACAAGTGGCTTATAAAAATCAAAGCAAAGAACAACCTCCGCATTTATACGGACCTACGATATCGTAAAGGAAAATTAATATCTTTTTGAGATTGTTTTCAGATATCAAAGTAACCGTGAGCGCCGATGCATTTCATGGGTGTTATTAATTCTTCAACAAAGGGGTTCAAGAAAAAAACACATTCTGACCATTTGCAGGATCGGCCTTGAATAGACCAGTCATTGGTGAAGCCTCCTGATGGCCCATAACTTCTGTAATTCTGGTCATAAAATAGCCATCGAAGATGAAATATTTGTATTCAATGTGCAGGTTCTGAAGCAGAAATATGGTGCGAAGCCCCACATTTCAGAGCTTCCCATCTGTATAGCTCTCATCTGTATAGCTTCTCCGCCACAAAGTGAAGAAGCATTTCCGAAATCAGACAGCGTTCTTAAGCCGTTTTATATTGTCTGACAAAATACTGAATCACTGCAGCTTTTCAAGGGAGGGGGACAAAAAATGTGTTTAGACTTAATTTTCCTCATTTCCACCGCCACTACGATATCAGCAGTCATGGGATTCTGCAAGTATTCTAATGCATTTGTGAGAATCGGAGTATCTATTGGGCTTTCATTGTGTTTTATGCAGTCTTGGTGATTGCGCAGACACTCGAGTGTGCACGGGTCACAGCCGAGGAATAAAAGATGAGACTCCGAATGTGGGGAAGAATCGATCTTGCTCTTCAGGAAGCCCTGTGGGAGGACAAAAGGGCCCACTTATGGAGCGGATGCATGAATAATGTGCAGATGATGTTAAATCGGGACGCCTGTTTCCTGACGCGGCTGACCTCTCACAAAATCCTCACGTTACATAAACGATGCGCCGCAGAGGGCTTCAGTTTCTCATCGGCTCGGCTTGTCTCGGGTTTGTTAAAGGTGGAGAAACCCGTCCTGACCCAGGGGACGACTCTTTAAAGATCCTATTTAATCCGATGTTATATATCGTGGAACGAGTGCTCCAGAAGGCACCTGGCTGCGTTTCACTGAAGACACAGCTGCTGTTACAAGGCGAGCCACGGTGGAAAGAGAATGAGAAAAATGAAAGGCACGCGAGCCCAGATTGGGAAATCCTTTCATGTTTGACTTTGTTTGAGGAGAAGACGGGCAAATAAAGTCTTCCAAAACCCTTCTTATTCATTAAACTTGTGGCTCACTTGACAGTTGCAGTTAAATTCTTATTTGGTTTGGATCAAACGTCGTGACGGGGTTTCTCTTGTGGTGTCGAACGTTCCCTGGTAACAGAAGTATCAAATATTAATTCAATCTGCAGATTTGTTTTAGCAGGCTGATCCCATCACTCAGCTGGGAAGCTTGTCTTAGTATTTAGTGTTTGTAATAAGATCTGAAGTATTTCTATATGCAGATTACAGAGGTTAGATCTATTTGAGTAGTTGAATGTAATTTGATATTCTTTGGCATGTCACGCTGGCATATATATCCGTCCTGGTTTGGGTACACCATTCAAATAAAAATGGAAAAAATAGAGTGTGCTGGTTAAAAAAAACAAAAAAAAAACTGGGGCTAATGAAACCTTTTTTGCAACAGCACAATTTCTCAGGAAGACTTCTTGTGAGTGGTGTTACCACTGCAAGTAATGAGCAACCTGTTGCTGCTTGTAAAATGTTGCGTTCCAAAATAAATGACCCCTTCTGTAAAACGTTACAGAAACATGGGTAGCCTGGTTTGCTAAAGAGTGGAACTTTTAAATGTGAAAAATACAGTGACTGGCTGTGCTGAAATAAAACAAATCAGTTCAGGGGAAAACCCAGCAGGCTGCAGTCTGGATGTGAACAGACTGGATTCCTTAAGAAAAATGTTTAAGTTTAATTTCTAAATCATTTGTTTTCATCAAGAAGAATTACAAACGTTTTGTACAATTTGTGTAAAAAGTAAAAAAAAAAAAAGTAACATTTTATATTAAGGAATGTTCATGAGATTGGCATGACCCTGTCATAAACATGTTATAATACCTGTTATGAACATGAAGGCGTCTTCACGAATGTTTAGGACTGTTGTCAAGAAGTGTCATCCGGGAAATAAGGACACTTTTAATGCAAAGTTGTACTAACAGTTGCATTAATAGTCTATTAAAATTGTTAACTTTGGATTATTCTGTAAATAATGACATGTTTAATGCAACTTGCATTCAAAGTCCATTAAAAGTGTCGATTGTCATTATTTACCAGATGACACTTCATGACAATATTTGTAAAAACTTCTTCATGTTCATCACAGGTGTTATATCATGTTTATTACAGTATTAGGCCAATCTAATGCACATCCCTTCAAATAAAGTGTTACTGCCCCCCCCACCCCCCCCAAAAAAAAAGGAATTAACAAAAGTAGATTTCCCTGTACCTGAAAAGCATAGCTGATTTGTAAAACAATCAGGCTTGCGAACTTTTGGGAAATAAGAAAAATACTCTCAATAAAATAAAATCCAGATTTTAAATGCACTTTTTTTTTTTTTGTATTTATTTCACCGGGTTGTGGAAGGGCTGAATACAAAAAGGCTGAGAGACTCTCTTCTGATGCATAAATACATTCTGATGTGAAGAATGTTCTGGACACAAATCAACGGGGTTACGGTTTAGGAATCTTTGCAAACCTATAGAACTCACAGAATTATGGAAAATTGCCCATGGCTGTATAATGATAGATATTTCTGCTTTGTTTTGCGCTTATTTCCGTTCATCATGAGACCTTGTTGCATCGTTACGCAGCGCAATTTATCCCGTCGTTTGCATGAGCACCTTGAACATTTCCCTTCTCGCCTCCCGTGTCTCACTCAGCCCACGGCCTCGCGAGTCCTTTGCCGCGTTTCCTGTAGTTGAAGCAGATAAAGGCTTTCCTGGTCCTCTATTAGCTGTAGAGAGGGAAAGCAGCCTTCAGAAATCTGTGCAGCGCCACACATTTTGCAGGACTACCTTCTGAAAACATTTGTTGACCTCCAACACCGTGTTTTGTAGAGACGCAGAGTGAGGTTTAAGTCGGTGAGCACTCTCCCGAAGTGCAGGCTCATTCCATCCCCTGCCGGACGCTCTTGCCCTCCCCGGCTGACAAAGCAAACAACAAAAACCTCCAATCCGTGTTCACGTTCTGCGGCCGCTCGATAAGGGAGCCGCAGGGCGGACTCCGGCTGTGGCACGTACTCATTCAGGACTGAAACACGCCACGCACTGAGGTCGTCTATCGCTGCTCCGCTTTGTAGGCACCCTCTCCGCCTTCACAACAAAAGACTATTAATAAATCTTGTATCAAGGGCCGGCTTTCAGTCGTTTTGAGTTATTTCCATAAAGCGATCTGTTTATGTTGGCCACCTTTCCAAACAACAAACTGTCATACTCTTAGAGGTAGTATGCGGCACCACAGAAATGTACATTTATTCATTCCGTTTTTTATTTATTACTCCGAAGCTTTTCGACTGCAAAACCTCGTCTTATTCTCCAATCTCTAAGAAGGCTTCGTTGAATGGTGCTTTTTCGATTGTATCCAGAACCTTTTTCTTCCAAAATGTGTTACCTCTAGTACTTCAGTATTTTTTTTCCCCCCGAGCTGCCATGTTTTCATTTTTTGTGGATCCGCTCATCCATGCAGAATCCAGGAGAAGCCAGGTCTGATGCATATAAAGCTAATTATATGACGGCTTCTGATTGGTCCAGACTTATTGTTTGTCGAGGTCCTTACAGCTCAGGAGCTAATACATTCTTGAAATGAACAATAAAACAATTACTTAGATAAATGAAGTTACATTTTAATCTTAGGTTTAATCTAAAATGTAACAGTTTGTGGGTGCAGAAACACAAACAGTAGCTGGACCTTGGAAAGATACTTTTTTTTTTTTTTACACATTTCTGAGTGTAGACATCATGAAACAACATGGATGTAAAAATTCATCTAAAAGATGTTGATGCTCTACTGAACCTTTGTCTGGACCTGGTTCTAGTTTTGCAGCGCATTGTCCTCTAATTTAAAAACCACAGCGTACTTATTAAACTAACCCGAAATTTGTACCGTTTTGTACTGAATGGGATTTACAGTCCACCGCAGCTCTTCTGCGGTCATGCAAATTCCATTTCCTCGCTGACCTTTGACCTCGTTCTGCTCTTAAATCTTCCGCTTCCCTCCCAGGTGAAACGAGAGAACCTGGCTCGTACTCGTTTCGGCGCGCTCTGCTGCGAAACAAGGTTAATCATTCAGTAACAGATTTTGTTACTGTGACCCTGTGAACCCTCAGACTCACAGCGAGGTCCGACCTTTCAACTCAATTAGCTTCAATCCTGGCCGTGCGGGTAAAATGTGGGGCTGCTGGGAATTCAGAGGAATATTTGTTGAATCTTTTTATTATTATTATTATTATTAATTTTCAACGTGGAGTTAAAATATTCCCTTTTTGTGTGTTTGGCTGAGGAAAAATGATAAAGGCAGCAATGAATCGCGATGATGTTTAATGGCCATTTATCCAATCTATTGTCTTTTTCACATTTACAGTGGACAGTTTTTTTAATTATTATTTTAGCTATAAAGCCTTGTTTTTGAGTAGATCGAAGATTAAAGTAGAAACTGACCAACAACAGGTCTATAGTTTCAAAGATACCAGTGTGTCAAACTGCGAAAGGAACAAATATGAATATTTAACACAAATACCGGACGGTTATTTGCAGGTAACAAGTCAAAACTCAGAACCATGTGCAATATAATGAAAATTGCCAGTTTTTTTCTTTTTTTCTTTTTTACAGTGTTGAAAATTTTTCAGCCAACAAAGTCTGACAGCGGACTAGTTTTAAAACTATTTTTGCATTTTAAAAAAGAAAAATCTTAATTGAAGCTGAAATATTCTTTTAGCATAAATGGAAAACCAGATTTAAACTTACCATTATGTATAATTTTGAAATTTTTGCTCCAGCAGGTAAAATATTGAGTATCTTCTCGTAACAGGGGAATTCATGCGCTGTAAGGTAAACCATAATCAGCCTAAATTGGTCAATTCATGCAGAACTTCCCCACAAGGTAGGATGGTTAAACCAAGGAAACATATTTCACAAATATTTTTCTTATCTTACGCAGACATTAGGTAATTTGAACAAATGAACGAGTTCACCATCTCCGAGCAGAACCAATGAGGGAAACATGCTCATTAGTTTCTTGGTTACGTGAAGTTTGTCCTCTCTGTTAATTGAATCTAGCAGTTCTTTAGGCACCGTGTGAGTGTGGGACACATCCCTGAGGAAAATAAGCCGAGAGAAGCGCCGTAGAAATACGGAGATCTTCTGCCGAACCGTGGAAATGAAGCTCTCCGACTGTAAAATTAATTCTTCTGCTTGAGAACTCCGTTTCGTAAAAAGCTAACAAACTAAAATAAACTGAAGTCTTGGTAAGGATTAATTACTGATGAGTGGAGGAGCTCAAGAGTAAAGTCAACACTTGTGTGAAATGAAATTTTCTCCCTCCTCCCCTCACGCCAGAAGTTTTGTACCATGGAGGCTAGTTTCTTAATTTTGTTTTTGTGTAGTCTGCAAACATTTGGACTTGGCATCAAAAATGTGGTGATTTTTTAAGGATTTTGCTGCGGCAACTTTTTTTTTGTTTTCTCTCTCCTTGCACACTTTTCCAGATGGGGCAAATAGAAAAAAATAACAGGTTCTGAAAAATTAGCAGAAATATCCTTATAGCCCTTCAGCCGATGTGCTTCCAGCGACTCCTCTTTTGTCGAGTCATGTTTCTGACTTTCCTGCAGTTTTTTTTTTTTTTTACGAGCCCCGGAATGTCTCCTGTCAGATGTCCTTTATGCGTCTTTGCAGCTGCGGCGTCTGTCAAAATTTATGGCAGATGTCTCCCTCGCTTGTGTGGCAGTTACAGGTTGGATGATATATGTCTGTGTGTTTAACTGTTCCTCCACGATGTCCCGAATCTCCTCTCTGACTTGGGTTTTTATGCATCCAAGAGAGAAAAGATGCAGTCTCTTCATTTTTTGTGCATGTGAAATAATCTCTAGATTGATGATTGATGATTGATATCATTCCTTCTGTTGAGCATTACAGAGAGAAATCACATTAAAATCTTTCATTCTGTACAGATATTTTAGAAGCAATTTTACCTTAGTTTTAGTCTGACTTTTAGTAACTCCTCTTGTCATATTGATAACCTAACCGTGTTTGCACTTTAGCACAAGGAATTGTCAATATCAGCTCGGGAGACTGAGTATTTTCATGCGCTCGTTTCTCACCTGGCTCAATTTTTGGTCCTCTTCTTTTGATTTTCATTTGTTCCTGCCAGAGTCCATATTGAAGGAGAATGGCGTGTCATTTCACTGTGATGCTGATAGTATTTTTTACCCAAACCTATGTGGTCCTACTGACATCTGCAGAAATATACCACTTCCGGAGAGACACAACCAATCGGTGCCAGGAGAGTGGTCTTACCACTGCCAATCACTGAAACTTACTGTTTTGTAAATTAAAAGTGGCATGGATAATAGCTCCTTAGAAAACAACGGCTCTTGGACTAACACTAGAAGAGCGTTTCCCATATTAAAAAACTAAAACCACATGTTAAACTGACATTTTTACTGATTTGTGTGGATAATCGGTTAGGTTGCAGTCCAGTTTTGTTACAAGAATAAACTCAGTGTGGTTTCATTCTTTGTTGTCTAGGTTTTTCAACTGAATTAGGACTGTTTTGCACCTCCGAATCCAAAAAAAAAAAAAATGTTCTCAATCAGGTCAAATTTTTATTCCAATAAAATTCTGGTGATTTAGAGAAATACAATCTTCTTCTGACTAAATTGATTACATTTTTGTGACATGATCAGTTCATGTCTGTTAATATTTCTCATCCAAAAAAGGTTTTAGGAGAAAAAACAAAAGGTTTTCTAACAGAGTGTATTAATTAAATGTTACAAACTGGGATTTCTGTAAATTGAATAATAAACACTGATAAGGCTAAGTACAGGTGAATTGAACATTACGTCTTCTTTGTGCAAAATTCTCCGTCTCTTTTGTGTCATGATGGACTCTCCCCTGCTCATTACTCATTGATCCCAGATTCTCAGGAAACTGGTTCATATGTGGGAACAAGTCAGGCATTTTGACACTCGTGTTGCGCCACTTGATTGAGCAAAACCAATGTGATTTTTGGATTCAGCTTATTTATTTTTTTAAGTTTATTTGATAGGGACAGACACACATTGACATAGACAAACTGCCCAAAACAGTAGCCCTATGTTTGCATCATGGTGCAATAGCAAAAGATAATTTGCAGCACTTGTCCCTGGATGGGCTTTTAAAAAGTACCTGTAAAAATTGAGATTATAATAATTTAAAATAGCACAACATAATGTGGACAACATCTACAAGCCAACAGTGAATCATAAAACATCAAAAATGGATACAGTTTTGTTTTTGACATAACCAGAGTTTTTTTTTTTTTTGTTTTTTTAATATTCTAAAACTGGTTATGGACTTTAAATAAACAGGAAGTGAGTTCCAGACTGCAGATCCTCTCACAGACAGAGCCTTTTGAGCAAAAGTGGTTCTTCGAAATGGAACTTTACAGTTTCCATCTGAAGCCGCTCTAGTCGCTCTGCTATTGCCCTGTAGCCTCTGTATGCAATCACTTCATGGTGTAGGTGCATATCCAAGTATCAAAATTACTTTAAAACAGTTGAAAAACCCCAGACAATTGTTTTGGCTCTTGACCCCAGTGCAATCAGGGATATTGTTTAGAATATCTCTTGACTGATGTGATATTTTTCTAGGTATTCTTTGATACAGAATATCATAATGTATTAGTATTTGCTTTGTAGAGTAGTCTGGGGATAGTGGGAATTCTGCTCTCCTTTAGACAGAAACAGTTTATCATCGGTCTCCATGTAATACACACGTACTTCCATCAAAAGTTTGACCCAAGCTCCAAAACTAAAATTCAGAATTGGTATTCAAAAGACCCCCCGACAGAATGAATTTACAGCTAACCAGCTTTTAAAAAATGAAAAGGGAAGACTGGAGAATGAAAGACGTTTGCAGGCTGGCATTTAGCTCACTCTGACTCGTTTAAAGATAAAAGCTAATGGTTCATTAGAGAATATCAGCCTTAGTGAGCCAGTGTTTAACAAAAAGATTTATACTGTGCAATATTTTTTTTTAATCTGTTTTCATCTTTATAACACCATTCTACCCAATGCTACCAGTGGGAGAAATATCAAAAGAAAAATAATCAGGATGTTTTCACCTCTGAGGTGTGAACTGCTCTCCGGTGAGTTTTAACTCATGCACACGTCCCCTGTCGTGTAGGAGGAAACTCCTTTTTAATGATCTGGAACCAGCTACTTCAGATTAAAACTGGGATTTTTATTGCCATTTCTGACAGAACTTTATCACACTCCAAGTTCCTTGTTAGTATCTTCGTGGTTCAGTTCTATTTCATCCAACAAAGACCCTGTAAATGTGTGAGCTTGTCGCTCGTACAAAACAAAAATGTGCAAAATTATTGACATTGGATTATTTTTTACCAAAGATATTACAGCCATGTAGTAACACAATGAACCTTCCCTCACACATTGTACAGCTGTGCTACGTCTTATACCATTTGTGGGTAATTTTACTGTTCATCTGAGTCTTACCTGAAAGATAAGACATTGATCTTCTTTCCCTATTTGTTGAGCATTTGTTTTTACTGATTGGGGCTCGATGTCTCGCTTTTGAGATCATTCTGTCTACTGCTTGTCACCAGACTGGTTCTAATTAATGATTGATGATTGTGTCTGAATAAATCAATGTTTCCTTGGTGCAGCTAGTAAAACTGAACTCACCGAAAATACTGTCAAGTTTCACTTTTACAATCTTCAAACCAGAGGTTGTACTAGTCATTTTGACTAACGGTCAAAAACGTCCCGTCATGATCTAGTTTTACTCGTCAATTTTATTTATTTATTTATTTTAATTATAGTGAGGGACATAATCGATAATACTTCATTTCTGTTCGTTTTGATAGGATGTTGAAAAGGAACACATTGTGCCATCACACATTAAGCACATGGACACAGTGACTGAAACCACTGGCTGTGGCACATATGACTGCATCCGACCACTTAAAATATGAACAGTAATGCTGCTGTGGCCTGAATATGGTCTGAACGCGCCGCCTCACAATCACCCCGCCTTCACTGGCAGCAGCTCTTGCTTCTTCTTCCTCGTTTATTTGGAAGATTTTATATCCTTCCAATTACAGATCTAAAACAATCAAATGAAAATTGGTTATCTTTTTATAGACTGTGTTCAAATAAAACTTGCTTCTTTGTTCCTACCAAAAAGAGCTACATTCTTCAAAAAAAAAAAAAAAAAAACCCAAAAAAACATGACCACTCGTTACCTCCTGCTGTGCTGTGCGCTCTTAGGTATTCCCGAGCAGCAGACATGAAAACACCTTGTTCGCTGTGATCCTCCACTTCTGTTTCTATTGGAATCACGTTTTAAAGCCAATCATTTTCATCAAAGACATTCCAGTTGGCCCCTTGGCACCAACCACCAATAGTCGGGGGACTAGACAAAAACCAGCCCGGCACACTACAACATCAAATACAGAGAGTTATCTCTATGTAAGCCTGAGGGTTTTATTTTTTTTTTTTTTTTTTTTTTTTTTACCACCAACGCTGTTTGGAAGAGAGGCAGTGTGACTGAAGAGGCCCCAAAAAGAGCGTAAAGCTTTGGTTCAGGTCCTACAGAACCCTCAGTGCTTTGTTCTGTGGAGAAGTGGAAGGTGCTCTCGTGGTTACGGGCTCTCTCTGTGTCTGAACAATTACTCGTTTCCCTTTTCTGTTCTTCAAGGTCTCATAGGGATGAGAGTTGGAGATTTCCCTTCATGGAAAAAAATAAAATAAAAATGTTGAATTCTATGGATTCATATACAAGGAGAACAACATTCTGTCCAAGAGGCTCATCCAGCAGGAGTTTCATGCTTTTTATTTTGATAGACACAGCTGGAGGAGCTGATTAACAGGAGAGTTGGTACTTTCATACTCGACCAGAAATGAGAAATGGTCAGTAAAATGTTCAGTTTTACCTCTGGATGTCGTCCTTATGATTCTTCCCCACCGATTGAATTTTTTCTTTTTCTTTCTTTAAAGCGGTGAGTTAAATGCCTTTGTCAATAAAAAATAATAAAAAAATGAATACAAATTTTAACAACAATTTTAAAAATACTAAAGACAATTTTTTTCACAACTTGAAGCTTTCAAGTGTTTTTTTTTTTGTAGAAAAATGTGTCTGCAAAATGACACTGGCTTCAACTTTAGTGTTTTTTTATTATTATTATTATTATTATTATTTTAATTCTCTCATTTTGTTCCAGGCTTTAAGCTCAGGGTCGAATCCACAACAATCAATATAACTCAAAAACACGGCATAATACTTGATTTCTGTGTCTCAGGCTCACGGGCCAAAAAGGAAAAAATAAATAAATAAATAAGTTGTGTTTTCTCACAAAGAATATCTCAAAAGAAACAACAAAAGCGCAAATGGAGAACCACGTTAAAGTCGCCAGAATATTTCTAGTCTTAAAATGCAGCCTTGAGCTCTTTTTAGCTTCAACGAAGTGTATGAAATCAAAGGGACTGAAATCTAAAACATTCTGCTTATACAATGTATACATTTAGATCTTCAACTGGGTTATGAAACTTTTAGTGTTGATTCTAAATCTTTTAAAAAATGTTTTTGTCAGCGGTTACTCGCTGTTCCACGTTGGCGAGAACAAACGTTTCCAGATCTGTGCAGCAGCAGCAGCAGCAGCAGCAGCAGCAGCGGCGGCAGCAGTAGCAGCAGCAGCAGCAGCAGCAGCAGCAGCAGCGGCGGCGCAGCTGCAGCAGCAGGAGATTCAAACTCCTCTCTCCAGAGTGATTTCTCCGCCTGATTAATGACTTTCTCTCATCTATCTTCTGAGTTACTAATTACGTAGACAATTAGCAGAAGTGATTCATGAGGCGGGAACATGTAAAAGCAACATCGCATAGGACCTGTACAGTAACTGTGAGCAGATTAACACAAACACAGTTTTTTTTTTTTTCTTGTTCAAGGGTTACTCATCTCATTTGGGGAATTCATGTTTTGATCCTTAGTTTCCATCTCATTTAGAAAACAGTAGGGATGCTGTGGTGGCCAGGGGTTTACGTACAACCCACATATGGAGGCCTTAGTCCCCACTTTCCTGTCAATTCACTATCAAATAAAGGCCACTAGAGCCAATAAAACCTTTAAGGAAAAGCAGTAATCAGTCGGAGCCAAGAGCTTATGTAACACAAAATATTCAGTGTCAGAAGTGTTTTTTTTAAAAACTGAAATTCATGTGAATGGAAGGAAGTGAACACATTAAGATCAGTAATTCTGTTAAGAACGAATTAAAGTCATCTGACCTGAACTTGCTTCTACCCCAGAATGGATCCACCACTCTGAAATATGTGGAACCAGCAGGGACAATAAACACATTTCACCACTCAAAGCTCATTTTATTAATTCATTTTCTTTTTCTCTCCCCCCTTCCTGGCCTCCGATCCATATCACTGCGCTCTGTTCATGGTGTCAACTAGATCAATTCTACTCATTTCTGTTTCATGGAAGGTGATTTATTCTGTGTTAAGTACCGGTTCCTCCCTCCTCCGTTTCCTGTGAAATCGGAGACTCGAGACGTATCGCGTTTTCTTTTCCCCTGCCTTCCACGCGCTCCCTCTATTACGCTCCCCCTCATTGTCTGAGCTGACACGTCGGGCTGAGCGGCTTTCATCAGATAGTTTTATCTCAGAGAACATGACGCCGACACTGTGGGGAGAATAAACAAAGGCTGGGCAGCACATGGAAATGTGAGCGATGACAGCATTTTAAATATGGAGCAGGAAAGTGTTGAATACTGGATGTTATTTAAATCTTTCTATTAGACTCACCTGAACTCAGAGTTCATAAGGTGTCTCTTATGTTTATTCTTGAGGTTTTAGCCTTTAGAAAATGTTGGGAGGTTTTTTTCACTTCCCACCGCCAATGGTAATATTTGAGCTTTACATAATGTCATTTTTCTTTTCATCTTTAACATATTGGAACTTTTTAGTTTCTTTCAGTAAAAACAGGGTCATAGTGCTGAGGCACAACTGAAAAATACCTGAAAAAATCAAGGCCTGCCTCGGCATAGAGATAAAACACGACTTATTTGATAAAATGTCTAATATCTTTGCTATGCTATCCTTTTCCTCCAAAGCCTACCTGTCATTTTTTTTCTAATAAAACAAACAAAACAAAAAAACTCCCCAACAAACATAAAAATGGAGCAATTATTCTTCAACCTTTTTAGTTTCATGGTGCCTGATGAAATTTAAGCAACATTTAAAAATAACAGCTGACCAAAGTGCTGTACAACAAAAAAATATATAAGACAAAGGTATCCTGGCAACAAAATTACAGTTTCTAGTTGATTTTATACCATGTTTGAAATCCAACATAAAACTTTTTTTTATATATATATATTAAGTTAGCAGAAGTCTAGTGAAAGAAGTTCTCCTCTGTTTACCTTTTCTCTTGGCCCGATCTCAGCGGTCTAGTGTGGATGTAGGAGATGAAATATCTCCAACCCCACACCCTTAGTGACTTTTGAGGAAATCAGCTGCTTTTCTTCTCCCCCTCATCTTTATATTATTTGCTTTGGGATGACGCCAAACAAATGTTCCAGGATCATCTCCACAATTTAATCCTTCTTTAATCCAATCACCCTCAGTAAATGACTGATTCTCTTTATTCTTTCAGCGGGTTTAATTTGCACTCCGATTGCTTCAAGATGTCTGTCATGAGCGTTGTGTTATGTTTTTGTTTATTGAGCTACCAGGACATAATCCATTTGTTTGGACTTGGTTTAAATGTTAGAACAGTTGTACAGAGTGAGCTTTCTGCACACTCTGTGTTTACTTTGTTAAATTAATTTTAGAATCATTCTGTTTTGGCATGTTCTCCATCAGCCTTTTGTTGGTCTTTGAAGCAGACTGCAGACTTTGCCACAGGTTTAGACTTGTACAGGTTTTTCTTTTAGAAATGCATATTGCAGCGTTATTTACATTACATTTTTGCTCTAGATAAACCAAATCAAATCAAGATTTATTGTCAATTCTCCTGTGCATACAGTTATAGTGCAGCAAAATGAAAGAGCGTTTCTCCAGGGTCAGCATAAGCAATTTAAAAACTCATATATGAAGTGTCTAAACGAAGTCATTAAATACAACTTAGATTTTTTATATATATATATATATATATATATATATATATATATAATCTTTTACAAAGCAGAACATTTCAGCTGATAAATATATTTTTCCTTTAGTTCTCAAGTGAATAATCTAACGGCTGATAATAATTTGATGTGAAAAGAAAGGAAAAACACTTTTTTTTTTTTTTCCATGAGATTTTTACATTTCAGCCTGAGGCTGTGTACATACACTCTCACTAACACAACATGAACGCAAACATTGGATTTTGGCTTATGAGGAAAATAATGTGAGAAAGCCTTCCACGCATTTACCAACACAACTTTATTTCACCAGATTTAGAGACTGAAAACATTTACCTTAAGTCTAGCAGATGAAAACAAGCCTGTGGGAACACAGGTTTTGGGTCTACAAGTTTTTATTTATTGATAATGCCAGTTCTGGAACCTGGTCTTAATTTTCCACAAGTCCAGTGGATCAATTCAAACCATGGTACTTTCTGGACTTGTCCGAATCGGGCAACAGTTTAATTTATTTACAAAGATGCTCCAACTAAACCCTCTCAAATGCTGCTTAAATATTTTGACATGCTTTACTTCTGTCTACGATAAATTGCTAGCATCTGGGTTGATGGTCTTTAAGTATCTTCTTCTGTTTGGCAAATGACTCAGTAGCAGCACATCCTTGTGGTAGACGAAAAATGTTACAGGCAGCCGAAGATAACAATGCAAGCTTTACTTACTATTACGTAATGACTATTTCAAGATTTGATATTCCCGATATTGGTGAAGTTGTGTAGTCTAACACTTTTAGTCATGCAAAAAGAATCTGATTTGTAGCTAATCCGTGTCTATTTGTAACAGTTAAAACAGCCTTTAAGACACAAATTGTTCAAATAAAGTGGTAAACAGAGCAAACCTGGACTGACACCTGCTGCGTTTTAAAGAGAACTCCAATTTCTATTGTATCATCTCAGCTTGTCTGATGAAATGTATGCCTTCCTTTAGCATCCTCCTAAGAAAGATGTCACACATCGAATCTGATGCTCCGAGATCTGTCTCTGTCCTTGTTTACAGAGGTTTCTGTGCAACTTTTCAACAAACAAGCATTGAAGGTGTTATCGTACCTTGCTGAGGCCAGAATAAATCGATTTAATGCCTGTAGCCTCACCTCCAGAGGAGCTGAAGCCTTGAAAAGGATTTATTTAACTTATTCACGTTTCTTGTTTTGGTTTGTTTTTGCCTCCAACATCTTAGTAGAAGAAGCGTAGGTACATGGTAATTTTAAAATATTTTGTGTTTTGTAACTTCTTTTATTGTGGTCCATTAAAGGAGTGTTGAGCACTGTTGAAATTTTGATGAGTTCACACAAAGATCTAACCCTTGTTTTATTTTATCCTTTAATAATGGCGCAAATACTGTTCTGTTCATTTTCTCAGTTGCTTTTGTTCAAGGGTGTATTCTATGGTAAACACAAAATGTAAACGAAAGAGGTGGTGCTAAAAAGCTATAAATTTCCTTCTTCATCTCTGTAATATTACAATTTCTTCTACTGATTTGGTTATCTGTAGCCCTATGAACATAAATCTTTTGATTAAATGAGAGCAGAAGAAAGGGGTGAGCGTTGATGAAACGCAACATAAGAGATGTATGCTGACTTAAAAAAATTGAACTGGAAATAAATGGAGAAATGTCTCAAGGAAGATGAAAAGAATTTGGCAAAACCTGAAATGAGGATTAAAGTGAAAAAGGAGGCAAAAGAATAAGCTGCTGACATAGACCAGGAAAAATAGTCAATGTCATGGTCGCGCGGTGAGACGGGAACATCAAACAGCTCCTGTCAGAAGCCCATTTCTACTTAAGCCACTGCCGTAAAACACTTGCATTAAATCCTGAGGCTAAAAAGGAAATCAGTGGCTCCATGTGACACACAAAGGTTAGAAGCTACGAGGCGGATGGAGGGAACGGCGCAGACCCTCTGGAAGGAATTCAAACACGACTCCACAGAAGATTTCCTATCCAAACCTGGTGTCAATTAAACCTTTGGACTTCTTGCTTGTTCAGACACTGGAATAAGAACCTATATTTTTTTCACCCTTGACTTTTGTTCCACTTTAGTGTGAGGCCAGGAAAGCTAATTTTGTATTGAGATCATTTAAAATAACTTTACATACAGAGAAATGGAACATCAACCAATTCATCTAACCGATTTTTTGGTTAGATTTGTGTGGAACAGTTGCTTGGTTAGTATTCAAAGCTACTATATCTTAAAAATCTTACTTTATCACTTGGGGAAAAAGGTTTAAAAGGACACAAAGTTACAACAGATTAACATACTAAAGCCATCAATGAATAATGTATAACCTTATTGATTCTGCTCAAACTCATCCTAAAAAGCCACCGCCTCTGCCAGGTAAAACAATAAAAATAGAACAACGTATTAGAAAAACAAAACTTTTTTTTTTTCTCAATGAATAATCTAATGGCTAACCCTTAGAAATGAGGTAAAAGGCTCTTAGCTGCCATACTTGCACAATAACAGGCAAATATAATAGCCTCCCTGTGTTTTTACGCCTTTTATGTCCTGTAAAGGTCAGTAAGAGACACTGCTTCATGCTTCTGAATGTCTCTTTAACATCTGCATTGCCGACAAACAAGCAGCACAGGGCGGACCATTGACTCCGAACAAAGTCAGGAAAGTTTAGTGCTTCGCAGAAATCGTTTCCGCTCGCCGTCCTGCTTGAACAAAGCCACACAAAGAGGACCTGTCTCGTTCAGCATTCTTCTTCCCTGCTGGAGCTCAGGTAATTTCATTTTCCCCAAAGCACCTCATTCAATAGATTCCCCTCCAAACTGTTATTTGTGATTATTACAGGGCTGTATCCGTTTGGGAATGATAGTTACTGGACCAGGAAATCGACTGTTCCAGGCACTTCTCTCTTTCTCTGTCAAGGCCGATGCCCGCTGGATCGATGCGCCTCTCTGTGCTGTAATTTTTGTTGAACTGCTTCCCATTTGGACCCTCACTGTGTCCTCCGCTTGGCACAGAAGCCTCGTCCTCTCATTTGGCGTTTCATTGTGCGCCGACGAAGGTAAATACGTCGGACGTGAATCCTGTCGTGGTAATTCTCTAAGAAGCCGATTAAACTTGCAGATCTTTCTGTTTAAACTGCTGAGGTACGCGGGGAGGGGTGAGGGATCTGGACATCTCACCATTCATCTCGGAAACTTTCTGGAACTTAAAGGCGATAACCTCCATCCTGTCAGGTGCTGGAACTTCCCAAGAACCCATCAAAGATTAGTTTTGTGCTGTCAGAATGAGTTTGTGAGACATGTTTCTGAAACCTCTGGCAACTTTGAAACTCAGACCCCCTTTCCGATGAATCATTGGAGCTATTTGGGCAGCTGTGGGGGCTTAGCGGGATGAGAGTTGTACTTTAAATCTACTTTTCCGGCTGTCATGCTACTCCGACCTTCCAGATTCATGTTCACGTTTCTCCAAGTAACATAGAAATAGTTGGTTTTCCTCCGTGCTGCTCCCAGTCCGATACCATCAGGAGACGTTCCGGGTTGGAAATTGAAACCCGCAGCAAACCTGCAGTGGCGAGCCTGCAGGGTCCACAACCCAGATGAGATGAAAGCGAACGATTCAATTATCTGATACTATTATCTGCACCGATGCTCACATGTGACTTTAGAGTCAGCTTGCCTGTCTTGAGCTGAAGGCATGACAGTTTACCTGTTGCTCATTAACAAGGTATGGGATGGGAAAATTTTAATCTGAAAGATGTCGGCCAGCGAAGATTTGGTGGCTTAAAACAGTCGAGGGCTTTGTTTACGATGCGTGTTACATACGCCCACGTAATAATTTGATTAAGTCCTGCCTGGAAGCTGAAGAAAAGTCTCGATATAAATCTGATGTTGTTGCTTATTTTCCCCCTCCTGCCCAAAAAAGGTTACAGTGAGTCAGTTCTGTCCTCAGATGTCATGAATTCTATTCAATTACTTGTTTACCTCAAATGAAGGATTGTATATAAGTTGCATAACCGTTCCTCTGTTTGCAAAATACTATTAAAAAAAAGCAGAAGTTTCGTTATTTTGCACCTTCACCTTCCAGCGTTATTTTAGAAACCCCGCAGCTGTCACCCTCAAAATACCTATTTGTCAGTCGGTGGGTTCATGAGGACATCAGTGTCACCGTGACGTTTAAAGCTACAGTATATAACTTTTACTCAAATATGTTTTTTTACATAATTTTTCAAACTGTCACCATGTTGTGACAGTCTCATACGAGACAGATAATCTGTGAAGAGATTGAGCTCCTCCACCTCCTGCCAGGGCTACTGTTGCCGTCCGAAGAAATGTGCACATATGTGCTGCCAGATGTGCTAATGGTGGAGAAACGACTCGAGGTTCTTTATCCGCCTTCATCTGTGACCATTCTGCAGCGGTAAGACCCTCCTCCTGGCTTTGATTGGTTGTTTTGAGGAGGCAGAGGAGCTAATGTTTCTTCACGTATTACCTGACGTATATTATTCTGTCATTACATAGTGATAGCATTAACAAATATGTACAAAACTTTGTTATTAAAAATAAAAGTTACATACCGCAGCTTTAATGAGTTAAACTGACTTCACTGGTGCTTCATCGGTTTTCAGTTTATGGTCCATGACAGGTACCTGTTCATATCAATTTCCAGATCCTTTGAAGGAGACAGTTTGGTTCAGTGTTGACAGTTCTGAAAAACGTGTACTGACCATCTGGGTTTCTGTCCGACAACTTGTTACTTTGGCCCAAGCAGCTGTTTAGAAATGGCTTCATAAGAGTTTATCAGCTCAACTCTAGGAGCTGGGAACTCAAAGCAATCACGACCACTACCTGGACGTTTTCAGTCATCAGGTTAAACAGAGTAAGTGATTTAGTGGAATAACTTCTGTGGATTAGGCCACTTATGTTTTAAAAAATTAATTGCACTGGCTGTTGCATATTTATTAAGCCCTGGAAACAGAACAGTTCAAACAGAGCAAATGTGGTTATTTTTGTTTTTGTTCTGCCATCAGAGAAGGATTTCTCTTTTCCACTTTTTTTTTTTTTTTTGGCATAATCCTTTACTCCTTCATTGTGCTTTCAGTCGGGCTTGCATCTGTTGGGTTGTTTCATCTGTGGATGGAGCAGCAGGAGGCCTCAACACAGAGCTTTTTTTTTTGTACCTCTGTCTTTTCATATTCCTCTGGTGACTGTCTTATTTTGTTTTATTTTTTTCCATTCTTTCTGTCCATCTTCCTCTGAGCACTCCTCTTCATCTTCACTTATGACTTCAGGCCTTAAGAGGCTTTCTCTGATGGAAAGCAGCTCTGTCATGTGTTATGCTCTGCTGGAAATTGCCTCCGTGGTAATTTTCTAACTCGCCTAACTCAAGTGTGAGTAATCTCTGTGCGAGGCCTCCATCATGCTCATGTACATGAAGATGCTGATTACAGACGAGGCTCATGATCGCATATATAAGACCATAAATATGCTGTGTTAACAGCCACCGATCTGGAATTATTTCCATCAGATGTTTTTTTTTTTTTTTCTTTCTTTCTTTTTCGGGAATTACTTTGGTGTAGATGAATCATTTCAGCAAAATGAATCGTTCCTCATGCCTAGATTGATGTTGCTATTCTGAAATAGATAATAGACAGATGGTTGTGAGTGAAAGTTTGACTAATTTGGAACTAATCGGTCTTTCTAATGAGCTCACAAAGTACTAATAAATGTTCCTAATTTGTTAATATAGCACTCAAGACACGTCAAAGAAATGCTTTATTCACATACCGGCTTTAGAAATTGAATTCACGGTTTTGACGGTCGTTTTGTTGCGCCGCCGTTGCTCGTCTTCCTGAGGGGATGCCACGTTTTTCTTTTCACTCCTCCTTTCGGTTTTCATGCCTTAACGTCCAGGCAGAAAATCACATTGTGGGCTTTCTTCCTCGGTTGCCACGGTAACTTCGAGCAACCTTAATAACATTCCCGGTGAAGTAAAATGGTGTCCTCCCCTGCCTCTTTTGATAGTTTCTGTACATTTCTTCCCCAGGCCTCTAGTATTCTTTAATGTCTTTGTTTCCTGTTTACCTCTAATTTTCTTTTCATTTTTCTGTTGCACACAATAGAGTCCAAATTCAGTTCAGCTCAGTCCAGGTTGTCTATTTGGTTAGACAAATTGGATAAAACTACATTTAGTCCAATTTGATCCTTAACACAGTGATATTGTTCGACTATCATAAAAGTGCCAACCTTTTCAGCCCCTAAAAAGCTCTTCATCTGGTATTACTTAGAGCCCTCTAATGTAGCTATTATGACTGGTTTGAGTTTTCACAAACACTTTAATTTTACTTTTGTTTCCCTTGACCAAAAATGAACTAGCTGTAATTTAAAATTTTCTTCATAATTTTAATTAAACATCAGTAAATATTAAAAAAAATAAGTAAGCACAAATTAATCACATAAAAGCCCTGAACAGGTCTTAATTGCAATTCTGGGCAGACCGTAGGACTGGACAGATTGCATTAAACACTAGTTGTTTACGGACCGACATTACAGGTGCAACATTTTTCTCACTTCACATTTAGGAAATGTTTGAAATTAGTTTTTCAGCACGTCATATCAAGTACTGATTTTCCCGCAATTAAATGTGGGAAAATCACATTTAATTGATTTAAATTAAATCAATTATGTTGGAACAGCTCAACCTTTCTATTTTATCTTCAGCAATTTTAACAATTTCAGCAATTCTTCTGGGCTGCAATACGACTTTTGCGCAGGAAAAAAAAATCCAGATTTATCATATGCAGCCCCCTCCCCCCCACACACATCAAGGTTTATTCTTGTAGATGAGTTACAAGTTACACAGGAAAAAAAAAAAAAAATGAAAAGAAACTGTATCTATTCAAAGTTTGTGAGGATTTTAGATTATTTAAAAAAAACAGCAGCCAGGAACCGAAAGTCTCAGAACAGAGTAATGGGGCTGTCAGTACAGGCGCTTATTAAAACAGACTGAAAATTAGCAGTGTAATTTTAGAATCATGTAACTTTGTTCTCAGTGATCCAGCCAACAGTCCGCTGTGTGGGTAATTATATCTGACAAGCTTACCCACAAAGAATGAGGGATAATTGGCTTTATGGACGGCTCATTGTCCTCAGCCTCGGCGCATAGTTCATCCACCACGAAGTTCTGCGGGAGCGATGAAAACAAAATGACATCCAACAATAATATCACATCTATTACACAGTGTTCTTTATGCTAGAGTTTTACTGATGCTTTTCCAGGTTTTGTCAGAGTTGGTCCAAAATTGCACTGATGCCCAGAGCAGAAAGTGTTTTTGCAGCTAACCTCCAGGTAAGCTCACCAGCCACTGCTGGCCCTACGTTGGTATCGCCCTCATACTTATCCTCACCTAGTGCAAACATTGGTTTATAAGATAGCATTATCATGAAGCGCTATAACATTACTGACGATGGAAGTATTTTTGTTTTCATCCATCTATGATTAGCTGTTAACGGTTTTCTCTTCTAATGTCCTTATGCATCTGAACATATGATGCAGTGTTTTACTAAGACACTGACAAATCAGTGACAGTTGTAATCAAAAATTGAAATTCTCGGTTTACATCTAACAAGAAACGTGTCAGTTCATGTTCCGTCCTCTTTGGGAAACAAGCTGGAGGTTCATCCTCGAGCAGGGCAACGATCCTGATGGGTGTGGCAGATTTCTGCACCTAAACCATCAGATTCAACCTTGCAGTGGATGAGGCATCTTTCTTATTATTTTATCAACTTACTTACAGCTTGAGAAGAGGTGAAGGAGAATAGGACTGATGATGGCAATATTTAGAACCCAGGGGCATTCCTTGGAAAATGCAGGTCAAAGGAATAGTGTAAGCTGCACAATCTGTGTTCTCCACTGCACTGTTAGTCACTGATAACAAGGCACAACACTAAAAGCAGAGGAGGTTATTTTAGGAATGACTCTATGAAGCTATATTCCAAATCTGCTTTCACACCCCCCTCTTGTCTCTGCTAATAAAAATGCCTGACCTTTTTCTTTGACGCCCGAGAGGAATCATCATGTGGACCTTGCATGAAACTTGTTAGCAGCAAAACCCAAAGTGAAACTGTTCCCTCCTGATCCCTTCATCTTTTTTCCTGGTCACCTCTTCATATCCCTCCACCTCTCCGGTCCTCCTTGCCTCCACAGGGGCTCTATAGCTCCTCTCCGTCTGCCTCTAATTGACAGCGGACCATTAAAAAGCCATCGGAGACGTTTCCCTCTCAACGTTTACGACTTCAGCCAGAAAAATGTCTAATTTTCTGGCTTTATTCCTTGGCACTTCAAACTAGTTGACCAGGTGAGGTGGGGAAGGGGAAAGTTTAGTCCTTGTTTGTTGTTATTGGATACCGATTGCTCTTTTAATGACCAATAAAATAACCCAGAGGCGTAGTGTTTGGCTTTTGTGGCCTGCGAGGTTAAAGTTTTCTTAATCTGCGCCAGTGAGGACGAGATGTTGCTTTCGTAAAAATGTGACGCGCCGACAGCAGCAGAAGGTTACGTTTCAAAAAAAGTAGCGTTGTTTCGGCCCGAGTTTCCAGATTACTAGATAATTTGCATGTCTCTATTTTGTTCACATATGTTTGGATTTGAAAGGTAGAACCTTTCCACAGCATGAACTGCTTTAGACGTGTGTGCAGTGCAGATATCATGTGTTTGAAGCATCTGCACCTGCCAATCTGGACTCAGGGTTTGAACTATTTGGTGCAACAGGACATTGCTTGAATCTTTGTGTGCATTGATGTACTCATTATTTCCAATTGAGTACCACTTTGAAGACATTTCTAATATGGCAAATGTTTGCAGTTTAGTTTATTTTTTCAACCTCGTGACTGGTCCAGAAGTCGACAAACTCACATCTGACAATTGTGCTCAAAGGTTTTTTATCAGCAAGTCTTTCCCAGGGCGATTTTTTATTTTTTATTTTTTTTTTTGTCATCGTCGTCTGCTGTAAAATGCCCTGCTGGTATCCGACTTAAAAATTCATTGCCCCCAAAGTCTAAAAAACAAAACTTTCTAGATATATGTATATATTAGAGTCCAAACAAGCTTTTCTTTTTTCTTCTCTTCACTTTTGGCTTCAGCAAGTTCAGAAAATAGACTCTTTTTTTTTTTTTTTTTCTTTTTTTTGTTGTTTTATTTTGCTTTCCAGCATCAGAACTCAAACTCTTCGACCAACTTTCTTGTTTTTATGTTTTTTGCTTTCACGCATTGTTCTGTTAGGCCTCGTTTCACACAGCCCTCCATCAATAGAGCCGAGATTGATTCAGCAAAAGCAGCATCATAGAGGCGAGCAGCTTTTCTCTGTCGATAGTTGTGTTAGGTTTTTCCTCCCTCTTTTTTTTTTTTTTTTTTTTTAGCTCTTTGCATCTTTTCTCTAATGCACCGGAGTGCCTCGCTGAACAGCTACTTGGAACATTTGGGCCACAAAAGCCATTCTGAAGAATCCATTCACTCTTTCTGTCGGTCTTGTGAGGGCTTTGTGTTGCTGAAAGGATAGAGGGACTAGGGGGGACTGGAAAAAGGAACGTGATGTTCATCGCTTGTTGCGTTTGAGACAAAAAACAACTCTGGATCCATTGCCATTCCGCACTTCACAAATTGGCCTCATTTCGGCTTCATGACTCTCCTCTGAAGAAGTTTCCAGCCTCCCGAGAGCCGAGGTGCCGTCTTGCTGCAGCTCCGACCGTTAACCTGCAGAAATCGACTGCCAGGACGATTTGATGGGCTCAGACCTGAGAGAAGTGCAGGAGGAAATGGAGACGAAGATCACTGGAGGTCAAAAATTTGAGATTGGAAGCCACTAAAAAAAGTTAATTTTTTTTTTAATTTTTTTACTTTTTTTACATGAAGACAGAAAAATTTTTACAATGACTGAAGTAACAGTACTACAAGTATTGCTTTTTACAATGGCGTCGTAGAACGTTAACTCCCTTACAGTGTACAAATAAGCTGGTCTGAATGAATGAATACCTTTAATAAAGGTTGTGGTCATTTTCAAAGACATTGATCACAGTTTGTTCACTTCTTTGTCTCCTCTGGCTTTTTGACAAATGAACACAGGTCCTTGGAGAGTTTCGTGACACAAATCAAATTTATTAGTTCAATTTGAACCCACTTTTGCTCTTCAGCGCTAGGTCGAGCTTGGTATGTCACTTTCTAAAGGAAGTTTTAACCTAACTCTTCATCCATGAGAACTTCCTTCTGTATAACTAAAATGAATTTAGCTGATCAGTGAATTTGTATTTTATATAAGATTTTTTTTTACCTAAAATTATCATGCATCCATTTCCACTTTTGCCATAAACCCCACTAAAGCCGTCATGTATTAACACTATTTTTGTTCAGTTTTAGACACATAATCTGTCCAAATCTATTTTGCTCGATAAAATCTCTACAGTAGCTTGTTGCTGGAACTTAAAAATTAAACTTAAAACATAAAAAAAAATGTTTCTGTGAGTAAAAATGTTGCAAACAAACTTGAACACAGTTCATCCAGACTGGATTCTGCTCTCCCTCAAGTGTTTCTCTCAGTTTCTCTTGGGCCTCCAGGCCCTGACTCAGCACAAACCGACACACACAATTAGCTCTGTTTAAGATCATCGTGATGTTTGCACGCTTGTAAATAAATAAATACACTGGATATGGAGTCGATGTTGCTTTACTAGTCAAGGCATACGAAATGCTTCTCATACAGGAATACATGCTTACAATCCGTCTCTGGATGTTATCTGTTCTCCACGACAACATGTGCACTTGGATACTCAGTCTTTTCTCTGGTGTGTTCACTGACAGTGTGTAACATAAATGTATGCAGTAATCATGAATTGGGAAAATGTACAGGGGAATGTTTTCATGTAGGATTGACTCAGAACCCTAGAAGAGCGAGCTTAGTTAGCAGCAGTCTGAATTTCTGCGAGAAAAGAATTCAAGTCAGAAATTCCGATAAAACTGAGATTCTGTCTGAATGCAGAATGGCTCTCAGCTGTTCTGCCACTTTGTGTCTGTGTAGGCTCAGAGGTGATGCTGAGCTACTTCCTTTGATCCCCGTCAGTCTGTGGTTTTGCTCCGTAGGACTAAAAGAGTCTCCGTCCTTGAGGGGGGGGGGGAACTTTAAAACTCCTCACAGCGCTGTATCAGCTGGGAGGCGCAGAAGGTCGGCTTCTGCAAGTCTGCACCCACTGAACAAAACTTGAAAGCTAAGGTTGCGTGACCCAGATCTGGGAGGTCGTGTTGGGTTTTCTTAGCCATCTGTCTGCACGGCAGCTTCAGTCGGCTTTGACATGAATGTCTTTACCCATAATCCCCGGTGATGCAGGTTATTATTTTCTCACACTTGACAAACTGCAGTTCTGCTGTTTTATGAATATATATATATATATATATATATATATATATATATATATATATATATATGTATATGAAAATCTAACATTCCCAGCATATTTTACAATTTAATACATTGCTCAATTGTCAGTAATTTTCAGCCAGAGTTACTGAGAACCATAGTTGATGACTAAAAAGCCATATGCAGTTCCAACACTACAGTTTGCAGATCCCTGACCTGTGTAAATCCTCTGAATGTACTCCGTTATTATATTCTGCTGAGCGCCAGACATTACAGTGAGATCTATGGCACGTTTCTGAGAAAACTATTAAACTGCAGTTTTGGAGGACAAGTCATCCCTTGGAACTTGGTAGAAAGTTAAAAGACATGCTAATAAATTTAGCTAAATAGTAGTTTCATTTTTCTTCCTGAACAAGCCTGAATTTTCCTGAAGAGTCAGATTTCTGTATTAGGTGTACAAGAGGGCACCAACAAGGGCCGACTCTTCAGATTAGCCTGAAGACTCTACCCTTGAGGAGGAAGCAGAGCTTTGCTGTGCTTCTCCGGTTCCCAGTCTTGTCATCCGCATAACATCCACTCAAATGAGTAAAAAATAAAAAAAACAGTTATGTCACACTTAAAATCCACCAGATTGCGTTCAGAAGTTTACCTTTCAGAAAGAGCAAAAGAGAGAGAGAGATTTCTCTCTTTTCTTTCATTAAGTTAAATCTATAATGGCATGCTATGAACATTCATTCTGAGTTTCCTTTGTTTATGCTGTTATGTTTCTTTCCTTTTATTTATCATTGAGATAAATTAGTGTGATTGCTAATGACATGATTAGGTCCTATATAATCATTCAAATTTCAAATGAAGTGCCAATATTGTGATTGACGCCAAATTATTTTTTTTATTCTTTTATTTTTTCCAAATGCATGCCTCTCATTCCTCTTCATGAAGAATGCAATTAAGGCTCACTGAAAGCAAATTATCCCTTGGATTATTGGTAGATTTATAGACGGATGAGAAATGATGTTTAATTAATGAGATTGCTTAGATTTTCACTATACAACAATCTGCTGTTTACGACGCCATCAAAACGTCTCGGCACAGACTGGATGTCCGACAGCGCGTCTGAATTCAGGTAAAACTGAGACCACTGAGATCTCTTGGATCGAGAAGACTTTCTGTTCAAACCAAAACAATCTGATGTCGAGGTAAGTGTTAGAAATCGTTTTGCTCAACGGGCCGTGAGAACAGAGGCTCCTTGTCACAGCCTGCTGCTGCAGCTCTGATAGCCCCGGCCTCCGTCCAGCAGCCACTGTGCGCAGCTGCCAGTGAGTCACGTCTGCAGTGGCTCAGTCCGAGGCCCGCGAGCACGCAAAGCAGACGTCGCATCACTCGCTTCCTCCGGCTGCCAGCAGCGACCGGCTCCTCTCTGGGCCTGTGAAGGAGAGAACATGCCAGCTAATTAGCAAACACACCAAACCGCCAGGTTCAGCGGCCGCCGTCCTCCGCTCCCCCTCGAGGTCGGAATCTAATCAGTAGCCGCGATTAGCCAGTTGATGTAAAACAGCGATGTTCCCGTCGACACGAGGGGTTTCCGGTTTGCCCCTGGAGGCCTGAGTTATGGCCCGCTGGAGGTTAATAAGAAACAACCATGCAAACATCGCCCTCCTCTCTCCTCCCTCTCACCTCCTCACTTCATTACCTGCCCAGTCTTCCTCGCTCTCCTCAGCCTCCTCCAGCATCTAATTTACGAGCCCAGACTCTGAGTCAGTCCTCCTTTGCTCCCTCCTCGCTCTGTTTAAAACAGCCTCTGGCTTTCTGCATGTTCCAGGTGAAATAAATTGACTCAGCCGCTGCCCTCTGCTCCCTCTCCTGCTCGGCTTTATCATATTGTCAGCCGATGAAAACTAACAAATCACCCTGAGAGCTTAATATTAGCTGGTTAGGCTGAAAAGCCGACCCACCGCTTTAAGGTTGTGGGGTCGATCCGCGTAACACATTCCTGTTTAATCAAACCCAAACACACCCCTGCCACCCCGAACCGCACCGTACCACTTCCTTAGCATTCAATGGAAGCGGGATCTGCTGCCTGTGTTGCAAAATGTTCCAAAGCGCTGAAGCACATCGGGATCAATCTGAAGTTGATTTATTGTGGCTTTATTTGCAGCGTTTCAGTACTTTACTTTAGCTAGCGACTACCTGTTTTGTGCTTTATTGACTGTCGCCGTTTAACTCAGTGGAAAACTTCCCTGATGTGTAATAATGCTAAACTCAGCAGGTGATAAATCTCTAATAAACTTTTGGCTCAGACTTATTAACATTGTTCACTTCTAACGGCTCGATTTTATTTCACCCTTGAAATAAAGTGACTAGGAAGCGTCGAGCGGCCTAGGACAGCACTTTGAGGACAGCCTCGTCAATTTTATCACTCTGACATCAAAATGTTGGCTGATATTAGACCACTGAATAAATTCATAGGATAGTTTTAGACCAAGGTTGTCAAACTTAATTTGGGGCTCATCAAGATCTTGATGTTCTCAAGGGAGAGTTGTGCCCTCATGTGTTTATAAAACTGTTAAAAAATATGCAAAAATAACTGTCTGCATTCAAGAAGTTCTTCTTAAAATCAAATATTGAAGATCCTTTGACATTGATCAGTCTCTCCAGGATTTTGTAATTTTTTTGTGATATTTTTGTGCTGTCAAATTCACAGATTTTGTGGCGCTTGTTTAGAAATGTTTGCGAGAAATTTGGTGGGGGGGGGGATTAAGCTGCGAAGCCGACTTTTTCTTGCCATCAGTTGCAGAAAGTTGCTGCTTGCATGGGTTCGTCGTGGGCATGTGAGGTCGTTCTACCTGACTGATAATCTGCATGTGTAAAAATAGGCCGACAGCATGATAGATGACGGGCGTCAACGACGGCGAGAAATGAAAAGAAAGTTTAGTGATTGCCAGACCCTGATGAGTCCTCATCAATCTTATCAACACATACACACACGCACACACACCAAGCCTCGCCGTGGCTCCTTACCTGCCTGATGAGAGCGAGTAATGAAGGAGACACCCTCAAATAAAGATGAGTGACTGTGAACTCACATACACACACACACACACACACAGCAGCAACCAACAGCCTCACTGTGTTTGTAATGGTAACAATCCAGTTTGTGGTTTTGTATTTTACTCATCCTCAAAACATTTTTGTCCCATCCGGTCTCTGAACACAAGACAAGGCGGTTTCAAAATATTTAGCCGAAGCTGGAAAATTGCAAAGTGTGAACCCAGTGGAAAGCATATCTTTATCCCTAAACTGGACTTAAACCATATTTTGCTGAAATGTGTATATTTTAATTGAAATATCAAGAAACAATTACACTTAATGTAAAATATTTTAACTGTTATCGTGTTTATAATTTTCTTGGATGATGTTTGTAGTCATGATTATGGAACAGAGAGTGTCTGATTTGGGATGACAGGAGAATATCAAAGGTCTTAGCTTTTAATTGATGTTTTTTTTTTTTTTTGACAGGCTTTCTGGTATCTTCAGGCCATTACCTTCAGTGTGAATGTGAGCATTTAGTAGTAGAGCGTGAATCCACAAAAATAGAGTGTGTTCCTTTAAACCAGGTGTCTTCAACCCTTGACCTTGAGAGATCCAGTCTTGCAGGTTTTCGATACAACCCTGCTCCAACATACTTGAATCAAATGAAAATGATTTGCCAAACTTTGTGGCATGCCGAAGCGGTAATTCAGTCATCTGATTAAACGATGTTGGAGGAGGAATATATCTAAAACAGGGTTGCCCAAAGCTGGTCCTCAAGGGCTGGTATCCTGCAGGTTTGAGTTTTCTCCCTGGCGATAGTTGCTATACCTTCTCAGCATTTCGATATTCTGCAGAGGCCTGCTGATGAGCCATTACTTGATGAAACTAGGATGAGAACTAAAACGGGAGGCCAATCTAAAAGTTGTAGGGCGGTAGCTCTATAGGACCGGGGTTGGAGACCCCTGCTCTAAACCTCTGGCCAATGTTCTCAGCTGAAAGAGGAGAGCGCTCTTTTCAGTTTGGGGTCACTCCCTGCCTCAAGTGGATACATTCGAGTATCCACTTGTTCCTTAGCGATGGCAGGATGGAAGAGGAGATGAACAGACAGATTGGCGGGTTAATTGCAGTAATGAGGACGTCCTTCATACGGTGGGGAGGACTCTGACTTAGAGACGAGGTGAGTAGCTCCTCTGGGCATCACATTAGGGTTTGAGTGGCTTGCTTTTTCTGCTGTGGCATCAGTAATGTTTTCTGTAGAGCTAACACTGCAAAAACACAAAATGCTACCAAGTAGTTTTGGTCTAGTTTCTAGCAAAATAAGTTAGTGCACTTGAAATAAGACAAACCTAATGTATCAGCAAGATAAAGTAGCTTGTTTTAAGTAAATAATTCAATAATATTAGTTAAAAAGGTCCTTTGGCAGATTATTTAATCTGTAACAAGACATTTTTCACGTTGCTGCAATGTACTGGTGACCTGTCCAGGGTGAACCCCGCCTCTCCCTTGTTGACAGCTGGAGTTAGGCACCAGCACCCCTCGTGACCCCAGTGGGTTACGGGTGTAATTGGGTGGGGTGGATGGATGGATTTTTCACATTATATGTGAAATAATCTGCCAATGGAACAAATTTTGAATCCATAATAAAGTATTATTTGCTTAAAACAAGCTGCTGAAAAGTTACTTGCATGTTAGTTTTGTCTGATTTCAAAGATATTAAGATATTTGCACTAGAAACTAGACCAAAAATACTTGGTATGTTGTTCTGTTTTTGCAGTGATAGATTATTAACCCAGTTATAATTCAGTCTGAATTCTCATTATTTGAATGGGCATTGCAACTGTGTTACTTAGGCTTTTACATTTAGACTGATGAACAAGCTGAAAAAAGAAGCAGAAACTTGGAAAAAGCATCCTTCATCTAATTGTCAATATGAAGACCGGATCCCACAGGGCAAAACGACACGGATACTCCCGCCCAACCCGTTTCCCGTTTTCAACGCTTCATTAAAGCTCATTCCTGGTGAGCCGACTCCATAAGCAAGGCTATCCATTCTACTCTCAGAGTTGGTAAATGTTAATGATGAGGTGCCGGCATGACACGATCTGTCGGTCTGCTGGGGCTCAGATGAAGGATGGGGGAGCAAAGGAGAAGGCAAAATGCAAGCCTGCAAAGTCACTTCATCACCAGATTAGACCTGCTTCTCCAGAGTGAGTTTCTGGGTCATTAGGAAACATAATGTGTTACCTCCCAAAGTGTTTGCCAGCAAAAATGTACAACTGACACAAACATGACTTGGTTTTGGGTGAAATCTGACCACTGTGAGCGTCACCTACTTGAAGGACTGCCCTGATTCTTGAGCCAAAAAGATTCATGATTCATTTGTTTTTTCATCTAAGACAAAATGAGTCATTGGAGATATAATTTTCCATTGTTTTGTCTTCTGCGTGACATATTTCTTAAATGAAAAACAGAAACAAACAGCAATTTTTGTCAAACTCAAAAGCAGACTCTAATGTCACTTCAGTTTAGAGTGGAACTGTAGTGGTTTTATGGAAGTAGGTTCAAGCTTAAAATTCAAGCTGTACAGACATTTTTAATGTCATCAGATGAAGATTTGGGTTGTTGACGTAAAGCCAGAGGATTCAATAATCAGAATCCCAACAAGACTATTTGCACATCTTAGAGTCTAGGACTATCTCAGTCACTGAATCAGAAGATTTAGAGAAGAGTGGGTGCCGAGCCTTAGTATTTCAGAAAGGTTGTGCTAGAAAACAGTTGTAAGGTCAAGGAGGAGACTGCCCAGCCAGAAGCGAGGGGGCAAAAGATCAAGAAATTGTTGTTTTCCAAAAGTAAAGCAATTATTTGGATGTCAGTGAGTGAAATAAATATTGAGTTTCTTACAACCTAATTTAAAATTTGACCCCCTTTGATGCTTCATATGGCACACAAATCAGTCAGCTCTCCATGTGCAAGAAGTGCAACAGTAACACCAGGGACAAGACATCAGATCCGCACATAGCTTGAGTGACTCAAAGACCACTGACAAGAAGCTTGATGATGATGACGACAGCTGTTTGTGGGCTTTTTGAGGAAATAAAAGAAATGTAAATATTACCATCAATACCCATCAGTCATCTCTGTCAAGTAGTATTAAGCAGTTAGTTCATAGTGTGAGGAACAGGAGCTCGTTAATGATCCTAAAGCAATTAGGACCTCAGGCATCAGAACAACACATTATGCTGTAATGGAGCCCCCTGCTACAGAACACATTAATAAACCTGTTTTGGGGTTTTGCTGTGCAACATCTAAAGGATTTAGAGAACGTTTGAGAGTATAGTATAGACTCCGTCGAATTGGGGAGGGACAGAAGTTGAGGCATTATGGTGTGAGGGTGTTTTTCTTCTGCTGTAAGTGTGGGACCCTGAGCGTCCCACACCTACATCATTTTCAGAGTCATGTTTCATGCTGGATGAAAACCTTCCTCCCTCAGCCTGAAACACAGAGCCTGGATGATGGATGGGTCTGCTACTGTGACTACAAATCAAGAAATACTGCTAAGACAACAAGGCATGTCTAAGGAATTACACTGAGGGTTATGGAGTGGCCTCGTCAGTCTGCATACGCCATTCTATAGAGGGAGCTGAAGGTTTTCAAGCAGAAGCCAAAAGACCAAAATTGAAGAGCTTCTGTTTGAGGAGCGGGGCCAAAATCTTACATCATTCCACCCAACATCCAGCTTCTGAAGTCACAAGGGAGCCATCAGGCAGGTCATCCTCCATCTGAGGCAAACTAGCACAGATGGATCATGCACGTCCGCCCTTACGTTCCTCCTGCTCTATCCACATTTAACGCAGTCTGGGTATGCACATGGAAGTTATTTGTTTTTCAGGCTTTTCCTAGGAATGAAAAATCTAATGTTACCTAGACGCCTTAAAGCCTGCAGAACATATGAACACATAAGTTAATTCAGAAGAGATTTAGGAGAGAAATCCTGTCAAACAAAATAAAATGTGAACTGATCCTGTCGTTTTGTGCACCATTAGGAAAAACACTGGCACAGCATGTAATATAATGGTTTCATCCTGAATCTTTATACTTTTTAGCCTTAGACTTAGTTGGAAATCCGAGCAGATAACCCTCCCTCGTCTGACTTGTATTAGCTAGTAAAATGAAAGTAAAGTAATAAGGGAATGTGCACTTTTCTATGAAAGGGGATCTTTAATATTCAGAGCCTTTCATTCCCATCTAACCCCCCGTGACGGCTCTCCGCGCAGCTGATCTAAACCTTTCATCTAACTTTATCTGATCACTTCGTCTCCGGAGAGTCTCCTGTCCAAAGTCTTCAAGAACTTTTTTTGTTTTTCCTTTTCAGGGAACTTTCTTACTGATGGGGCTAGATGAGTCTTTTCTGCGGTAGAATGTAAAGTGGCTGAGGAGCTCCAGATATATTTACCTTAAGGCAAAATAAAATGTCTGAAATGTTGACAGCGAATCCAAGACAGATTCAGTGAAATAAAGACACGGTTTTACACTGAGCAGAAAATCCAATGCAACAGTTTTGGAAACTGAGGAAGATTTTTTTTTTCAACTGGATGATGGTCTGCAGTATGGTAAAAGCAACACATGGGGATATTTAGATTGAAGTAAAGCATGCTACTATCATAACATGTCAAAACACAGAAAACTGGTTTTACTTGAACCAACTGTTTCCATTGCTCTTTAGTCAAATTCCAACAGTGTTTTCACTAATATTGCAGTCAGGGGTTCTGAAGGAGAGAGACATCGAAAAGTTGCAGGCCTTCGACGTTTGAGACCACTGCTTTAAATCCAGGTTGAAAACCTACCTGTTCAGAGTTGTCATTGATCAGTCACTGGAACATTGAGATTTGATGGTTATTCTCAGTGATTTTGATGAAGTGCTTGTTTCACAAACCGCCATGTTTCTATCATGTAAAGCACTTTCAAACTGCCTTGTTTCTACAATGTCATTCAAATAAACTTCATTTAACTTAAAATGTTTTATCTAATGAGCCCCGTTCACAAATTGCAACCTGCCGTAAAGGGCAAAACAGATTAGAAAAACGTTTGCTGTGAACTGGAACAAAATGAATAAACTGAACTCGACCACTGGGTTAGTTCTGGAGCTGGTTGATCTAGTCATAGTAGCAGAGGATCACGTTCAGCCATATTTTACATTTGGCAATGTAGTGGCTGACTCAAACAATTAAAAGCAAAGATGAATGAATGTAAACAAAGCCAAGCAAAGAGGTTCCTTGATTATTGTCAACCTGTATTATACATCATCCACGGCTTTGTTTCGCCCCTTTAATATGTCTCAAACATACAACTCGGAAGCATTGATTGTGTGACTTTAATCAACAGCAGTATAATTATGGCCTCTTCAGAGCAAACAAAGCTAATCCATTGTGTGGCCCATACTCTGGAACATGTTTATTAATGAGGACTGTAATACTAGTAGACTGGCCGCTGTGGCTGCTTTCCTTCTTCCATCTGATGGTATTGATATCTCATTACTCCATCTCTATCAAGCAGACCATGTGCTGATAAATGAGTCCCACATGCAGAGACACAGCCAAAGGTTTGCAGATTTAAGCGGAAGTCTGTTTACTAGTTCAGGATGGTGGTGATTAGGTGTCACACAGGAACATGCATTTTTTCATATGGAGGACTGAAGCCCTCCTGAAGCCCCTCCAAAACGTTGCAGCAGTTTCTAACATTGTTGTCATGACCGGGGGCATTTAAATAATTGACTCTGTTACCATGGTATCCCCTTCCCCCACTTTCTGGTCATCGTTATTCTGCTATAATGTGTTTTTTTTATATATATAAGTTGCTCTATATCTTTGCAAAGCCTCCACCAGCAGCAAAATCTTCTTGTTGTGTTCAAGCATTTCCTCTATTTTTCCAGTGAGCAAATTGTTTTTAAATGCACTGTCTCTTCCTCTTATTGCTTTTTTAATACTGTGTTTGTGAGCCTTTATTCCACTTGTCGTTTTGTGCTGATGAGTCCCATTACTTCTGCTGGTTCTGTGAGGGCCTAATTTCCCTGCGGGGATCACTCAGGCTTCATCTCGTCTCATCTAAGGAGCCGCGTTGCTGCAAGCTGGGGCTACAACAGGGCTGCTGTCGTGCAGGTGACCTACTATAGATGCTTGTTCGCCAATGCGGTAATTGTGCAAACTGCACAATTTCTCATTTCAGCAACGATTAACCCTTTGGATCTGCTGTTATTGCTTCTGTATTTACTGATGTGAACCACCGTCCTGCATTCATGGATTTACTGATAACTGCTTGCAAGTTATTGTTGTCTGTATCATTCGCCACAGGAGTGTTACCAATGGCTTGGTAAGGTTTTAAAATTGCGGGCAATATTAAGGGTTGCTTTATGCCAAAAACTTAAATTATAACCTCCACTTTTAAAATTGGAGGAATACTCTGTCCACTTACTCCATTGATAAGGGAAAAAAATCAAAAAGTTGTAGAATAACAAACATTTGCTGCTGGTGAAAGGTTCTGCACATTAAAAGACTTATTGAGTCATATAGTACCTGAGCAACTGTTGTGCATACAGTTTTTTGCATCCAGAACTGGATGTGACCCTGTGCACAAATGCGAATGAAAACTGCTCAATGCTAGTGGTCATCATTTGGCGTTTGCATTTCCTCTTGAAATAAATCAATTTGTGTTGAGGCTAACTCGAACAGTGCATTTTGATGCTGCAAATAACCCCAAAGTCGACCTCCTGGTGCTGATTGTTTTTCTTCTTGCCCTTGTATGCAGAGGCAGAGCTCTCTGTAAGTGCAGAAGTGTTTTAAAAAAAAATAAAATAAAAGTTGAAGGCAGCTCTGCAGAACAAGCCTGGCTGGATGTGTAATAATGTAGGCTCTCCTCCAGTCAAGAGAGCAGCCATCCAGGTCTGATGCAAATCAACTGGGAGACAAAAGCAGCTGAGTTGAATTTAGATTCTGTAATTTCTCCCGACATTAAAGCCCAAATGCACCAGAGTGAGTGAGAGCTGCTGGTGATTAGATATTAACACAGATTGCGTTTCCAATCTCCGGACCTCACGGCCCTTGACCCCCGCTGGTTGTCAGTCCAGCTGTCTAATCAGAGGCGGATTAATTATGAAGCTGGCAGGTAATTTATATGAACAGCAGGAACTAAAGTGGACATGTTTATTTAACTTCTTTTTTTTTCCTAATCTATTTCTGATAAACGTATCTGTCTGAAAGCAGTAAAAAGACAAACTCAGTGAAAGATTAACGAGGTGCTACCTGATGACGGTGACCGGTCCTCCAATATGGCGTCAAAAAATAAAAAAATCCTACTGAAATGAAACAAAAGAAAAACATAAAATATGTTAGACTTGAGATTTGGGAATTCCGTTGCATCAGTCGCTTACATTTGCAGTTGTCTTTTAAACCTGTATCAAGATATAAATTATTTAAAGTCAAAGTTACGCTTTTCTGCAACTATGACTACACTTTCCACAATCAGCAGCCCATACTTGACATAAACTAAATGAATTGTCCTTTTTTTAATGTGCGGTATCTGTGGTGTTTTCAAAATTTGTGTCTGCTTTTTTTTTGTTGATGGCATTTGTTCCTGATTGTCTTCTTTTGTCTATTGGAGGTCGTCTCCTTTTCAGTGTCATACAGTTATTAATAGATTTTTCTTCAAAGTATCCATGGTTTTATTCACAGGTCTTCTAACTAAAGTCTAATATGTCAGTTAGACTTTTTAAAGGGTCGAGGTTTTACACCAACTGATGCAGTTCAAACTTAAAGGGGCGGTGTTATGTATTTTCCACGCGCATAATGGCGTTTTATTGCACAATCAAGTAGCAATGTCAAGTAGCAATCAAGTAATAAAAACAATTTGACGATTTTACTCGTTCAATTAAACTATTGCAATATTTTCCTTTTTTTTTTCCTTATTTTTTTGGCCCACAAGTCATTTTGACTGGACGATTTTGGCCTGACAAAACATCTGGACACCCAGGATTGAAGTAGTACACCCGCCAACCCTTTAAGAGAAAAAAAAACCCACACACACAATTAACACAAAAAGGCCATCTGAAAACAATAGTACAAAAAGAGGAAATAAACTATTGACTACAAGCTGTTTTACTTCATTGTTCGCACTTTTTGATTTTTTGGTGTCGTACAATCTGTCCCCTTTGTGGTTTCACAAATACTGCTTTAAAATACAATGTATCATAAAGGCTACTTCAAAGAAGAAAAAAAAATTGCAAAGTGCAATTGCACACCCGACATGCCACACAATAATAGCATTCGATTATATTGTCAAATGTACTGATGCTCTACTGGGTGTTTTGTGTTTTATCACATTCGTTCTCTCTTTTTTTCCCCTTTTTCTTTCTTGTTATTTTCTGTTGTATTTGTAGTTGTTTTTAGTGTCCAAGGTTGTTTTTCACCTGAGGATTTGTGTCAAACCTTTTTTTTTCTTTTTTTGTCTCTTCTGTTTATATTGCAGCTTTGAGGTTATCTTTGCAAGGATGTTTTTTTTAAAGTCTTTTCTCTCTCACGATTAAGTGATTTCGTTTAGATTTTTTTTTTCCTGGTTCTCTCATCTACATTTACTTGTCCCTCTTGAAGGCCACCTTTTGTTTCTGTGGCAACCTTGTCTTTCTTTGCTTGCTCCACTCGTTCTTTACGGTTCCTGCATGTCTTTTACGAGCTTTATTTTTGTTTGTTTCCCTTTGTAATGCTTACGGCTTGCCAGAAGAGAGAGGTTAAAGAAGCACTTTCTGAACCCAAATAGTAATGTGTAAACATTAGATTATGACATGTTCCCACTTATCCTTTGGTACTGTGTTTATGCCCTGCAGTCGTATTTGTGCAGCTGTTTGCATGTGTTTTATTAATTCGGGCATCTTAACGCCTCAGGAAGTGTTGCAAACGTAATCAATGATTCACTGCCTCCAATTAGTCTGGAAAGTGTTGACACTTCACCGGCAGACAGTGAGTTGACTAATGATTTACACATCATTTTGTCAATAAAGGTAATTATGTGCAGCAGATTGTCATTTATTAATACCTTTCAGGGATAATGAAAGAAGTGTGTCACGGCCGAGAAATGGAAAGTTTAATCAAATTTCATCAAAACGCCACCTGCTTTAAGACGCGACAATGTCTTTGTTTTATTCATGCAGCTGTTAATCTGTTGATTGTGTTTCTTTGCCCCTTTGCAACATGGACGAAAAATGGGAAAACATGGTTTTGTGTATGAATCCCATTCTGTAGAGGTTTTTTTTTTTTTTTCTACGCCTTGACCCCAAACTTAAAAAAAACACCAGACTAAATATTAAAATGATGGTTCACATTGCACAGTTCTTTGAAAAATATACATCAATGGATGATGATAATTGCTTCAGCAAGTAAATACACCGTTGTGTGATGCGTCTCATTTGATATGATTGGACAGCCAGCCATTCTTGGACATTGGTGTTTGCTTTAAATTTAGGTCTATTAAAGTAAAAAGATAAGGATGCACCAAAGGATTATTTTTTCCGGATATTTATTTTCCAAATCTAAGAAGAATCTAACTTGGAATGGTTTGGAGACGTTAGTCAACGGCTGAGCAACACTGAAAGGTGTCGCTGAAGTTTAATGCCAATAAAGACCCAAGCAGTGGCTTAGTTCAGTGTTGCTAATAAAGCGTACTAATTATTATAAGGCAAATAGTTTCTCAAGGTAACTCATTAGATCCTTTGTTTTTATGCTCTTAAAAACACTCTATTAGATACAACAGAATGCGTCAAGTGTACGCCTTTATGTAATAGTGCATGTCAAAAAATTAGAATATTGCATAAAAGTTCAATACTTTACTGGTAGTCATTGTAGAAAGTGAGATTGAGAAAAACATTTCAAGCTTTACTTTTCCCATGATTGTGTGCAGCTTACTGACCCAAAATAAGAGACTGGTATAGGTTACGTTTTGGACCTTTTTGGATAAATTAGCTTGTTAGCGTGCGACACCATGCATCATATTATAATTTTACCAGACATTGAGTTTTTTGTTTTCATTTTCCATAAGCAATAATCATGTCAATTTCAAAATTACAAGAAACAGATACCACTCTGTGGGATTATTCTATAACATGAATAATAAGTCTTGCTTTCTGAGATGACCAGCAAGAAATATTACATTTTTACATAATATTACAATTTTTGAGATGTACTAGTAGTAGTTTATTTAACTCTCTAAACTAACTCACATGCTGACAAATACTTAACAGCACTTTACAAGAAACGTTGTGTAGTTTTAATAGTCAACTCTTTTGCTTTGCTTGTCTGTCAGTTTTTAGTGCAACGCTGCTTTTTCCAGACAGATTAACCCTCAGCCAGGCAGTAAATGTGATATTAGTGTTTTGATCTATAAAACTCAGAGAAAAATGTCATTATTAGCATTAGCCTAGTCGCTGGGCCAAATGAGTAGATGTTTTTTTTCCTCTTTGCAAACACTGAAATTCCGTGGAAATCTGGTTTTGTGATTTACAAACGAAAAGATCTAAAAATGCAGCACGAAAATGCGACGTTACACTAAAGTCAGATGCGCGCTGAGCTCAGATATGGACTTGTGGGTCGGATCAACAGCTGAAGCATTAATGTCGCTTAAGAGAATCTAAGTTAAGTTATTTTCTTTTTTGCTGAAATAACTGGAATTTTATGCAAGTATTTTCCAGATCTGGATAAATGCAGGAAAGTTAAAGTAGCGTAACAACAAATACTTCAAACTTTATTAATATCATCCAAATGCCTGCATGTTGTCATATACAGATATCAGTCAAGGTTTGAACTTTTCAGTCTTGAGTAATTTGGGGAAATGAACTTAGCCCTAAATATACAATAACTATGTTACAGTTCAGTTGGTTGTGCTTGGCCTTTACTGTCCTCTTCTCTGAGTTCCCTGTCGTTTTGATCTTTCAATCAGGCTTTGGCTTCATTACTTTTATCAGTGAGTGTGTTGGTGCAATTAGTCACCTTCCTTGCATGACAAATGGTTTCCACCGGTTCACTGGTGCAGAGAGGGAAACCTCCTGCAGGCTGATTTAACATCCAGTCAGCACTCCACAATGAGCAAAATTCCACTTTTTCGGGTAGGAAGCTCCCGTCTGTGCACACACGCACACACACCGAGGCATGGCTTTTTTTTTATTTAGGGAGGCCAATCAATTTAGAGTAAGAGCAACGGGAGCGTGAAGTTTGATCTCTCTTTGGGAGTCGGCTGTTGTAATTTGTTCACGGAGGAGTAAATGTGCGGCTGAGTTTGAAGTCCGAGTTTAATTTGAGTTCAGTAGGCCATTTTCCTCTTTTAAACGAATCAATTAATATGCGGATTCAATGTTTTCTGAGAGGACCGCTCTGCTCTTCGTATTTCTGTTGAAATAGTAAAGGAGCAATAAGGAGTCCTATCGGTAATTGGTAACTTAACCTGAAGTGTTACCAGTGATTGGTAACACTGGAGTTACCAATCACTGTTTTTACAAAAGAACTGACGGGAGAGGGGGACATGATAATCTACACACTTTTCATAGTTCAATAATAAAATATATATTTATGAAAAAAGAGGATTATCATTGAAATATAAAAAATAGTTTTTGTGGTTTATGCAAATTTGCAAACTTGATGGAGAAATATAATTTTCTGAAGACAAAGACGAAGAGCCTGAACTCCTTAAAGCAGCTTTTTATTGAACAAGCGTCTCCCATGTTCACAACATTCTCATCCCACTGCAGGAAGCTCAGCTCTGCAGGATGCATCTCTATCTTTTATTTAGTTTTTGACCCTAAAGTTTCTGTTCGCAGAATGTTTTTTTTGTTTGTTTGTTTTTCTTTTTCATGTAACTGACCAATGTTGTCAGATGCCATCCTTGTGTAGAATTGGGAAAAATGTGGAGACATGCATTAAGGACTTGCAGCTCAAACTGCAGCAAAACCTCGTTCTGCAAAGCATTGACTCAGGAGACATGAAATGTCCACTCATAAAAAAAGCCAACAACAAAATTAAGAGACATTTTTCTGTCACATGTTCATTACTTTGTCCCAAATAAATCACGTCTTGTAAATTACGGGGGTGTGAATACCTTCACAAGGCTCTGCATAAATCTAATGGCACCTTCAGTCATTTTCAAATTTGGTGTATAATAACTGGCCACGCTCAAGGTGATGGTGTGATTTCCCAGCTGGCTGCAGAAATCAATAAAAAAAATCAATGAATGCCCACAGTAAAACTCTTCCTCCCTTGTGAGAAATCAAAAAAAAAACACAAAAAAAACTGGTTTTGCCCTTCAGCAAACTGCAGTCGGTCAGAGGTTCTCCTCTCTTCTTCCTCAAAGGTCTGGGATGACCTTTGAGGTCATAAACCGAACGTTTATGAAGCGTTCGGTTTATGAAGACCGAACGCTTCATAAACAGAGCTGTGGCGATGCTGCTGTGGGAGATGCTGCAATTGAAACTTGTCTTCATCACTGCGGGTTCATTCGAGTCAGATCATGTCATACAAAATAACGCTTCGCATCTTGTCTCCCCCCTCCCACAGAGTGTGACTAGTCTTTTTTTTTATTTTTTTTTTTTTATGTTTTCACAGATTCATTATTTGGTATTTAACTTTGCTCGCACTTGCTTTTTTTTTTACTTTTAAGATTGGGGGAAAAAAAGAGCTGTTATTAGAAAACACACAACAGCGAATCACACAAAAACCCTTAAAATAGTTCAAATAGTTCAATGCTTGATCAAAATTATAGATATACAACATCAATTAAATAACTCAGTTCAAATCCCTAAGATAACAATCTATAGGAGAAGTACATAAAAAAATCTCTATTTAGAAGTGCTATAACTAGCAGATGACTGATTAATAACTGATGAGGTTTAAGTGAAGAGCTCATCATGTGCATTTAATACAAACACTTCAATTACAAAGCATTTTCTTGCATTTTTAGTTTTTACAAAAATATCTCTTTTTTTAACTGCTTTTCCATAACACACCACTCGGTTATCAGTGGCAATAAATAAAATAAACCATTCTCATATTGTTTACTCTGTAGAGTAAATTCTCTGAGTCTCTGGGTTGTTGTATAACATTTCTTGACAGTTTCATGAGTATCAACTAAAGTGTTTTTGATTTGATGTTATTTCTTGGGTAAAACCCAGAATTTCGACCTGTTGTTTCTTGGAGATCGGTTCATAAATAAAAAAAAGTCTAAGATTTCTTTCCCTTTTTCCAAAAGTGTGACATTAACTGCAAATTCCCCAAGTTTGCAAAGCCATGGAGAAAGCACCATCGCCTGCGTCCCCTGAAGCTTTAAACCGTTCATTGGGTTAAAGAGTGAATTATTGTTTTGATGTTTGATGCTTTGATCAAATCGCTTTAGGTGTCGCGTAGAAGTAATAAAAGCCCAATTGTATTTTTATCTCTGCCAGCAACCAGAGTGGCTCTGAATTACGTGTGTTGTCTTGGTGAAGCTGCGGGGACGTTTCTTCCTCTCACACCACCAGGAGCAGAGCTCCCGCCTTCCAGGCATCACTTCCTCCCCCAGACAATGTAACATCTGTCACAAAACGGTAGCGTCCATCTAACCTCCTTTATCCACACGGGTGTAGCTCTTTGTGAGGGATTGGACTCTTTAGAGACTCTTCATGCATAGGTACACACATCTCACACTCCGGCAAAAACTTGTGCAGAAGACCTACTACATCATGACATTATACTGATCTAAAGCTGTTAAGCTGTTTGTAATCCAAAATGTGTCAAACAGAAAATTCATGCATATGCAGATATTTACTGCATATACATGGATTGCTTAGATTCTGCTGTTTTAGAACATAAGCATTTGAAAGACTCATAATTCATTCATTAGGTAGAATCGTTATTGTATTAACTTAAATGCGTGCATTTTTTATATGTCTCAGACTTTAAGGGAGTAAATGGCTTCTGGCCACCATTAAGCTTTATCCTGTGTGCAAATACTTTGCTAAGGTCTGATGACATCACAATGAGGCAACTTATGTAAGATGACGCAGGAGAAGCTGATAAGAGTGAAAAACATCGATAGCCAAGAAGAAGAACAGTTTGATTTATTTTTGATTTAGTTAATACATCAATCTAATTGCTCTGAATATTCTTATTTCTTTGTAGGATTTCTTTTTGGATGGTTTTGGGTTCTCATTCAAATAAATTAGGGTAATTAAAAATAGGCAATTAAATGGCCAATTCCAACAGTAATTGCATTTCAAGTGAACTTTGTGATTCCTAAAACAAATCTATTTTTAATAATCTATACATTTCGTTACTCTGTAATACTCACCAGCCGGATAAAGAGAATTAACTCATCTTGAGATTGGTCCATGTATGGACGTCCGTTTACACCTCTCTGACAAGAAAGATAAAATAAAATACACTATCTCATCATAATGACGTAGTTATCTCATTGGAATGAGATAAATTGAGTCGGCTCCCTGGCGTTCTAAACATCAGTTATCACCAAGTGATTAATTGATAAAAAATGTTTTTTCTTGATATCTTCATTTTTACAGAATATCTTAAACGATACTGTTGCTAACCTAATCTTGCGAGTTTTGGAAGACAGACAAAGAACCATTTTTGGCTATGAAAAATAAGGCAGGTGCGTGTTCCTCGCATCCAGTTTACATTCAAAGTCCATGTGGTGGCACGTTGAGGGTTTGGAGCATTCGCTGCGTCACGCGAGTCCAATAAATAGGCCGACAATGGAAAACAACGGCTGGAGCGATTTCGGTGTGTCTGACGCGCCTCCACATAGACTCTGAATGTAAACCAGATGCGCAAAACGCTAGGTTGAAACACCCAAATGTGAAGTGTCTGCATTCAAAGTGCACACACATTAAACATGAAAAGTTGATATAGGAAAGGTTTAACAATGTTTATGTTGTTATTAAATCTGAATTTTATCTTGTTTTGTTGTTGTTTTGTTTTTCATGTGGTTTTCCATAGATTTTGGAGTTAAGAATTTCATTTATGTCGATGCCTGTGTCTGTTGTGATTCCCTAGATTTGTGCAAAGCCCTGCAAATCCATAATATCCAGTGTTAGCAAAACCTGGGTTTGTATGATGAATTATGTTAGGAATTATGTTAGTGCAACCTGGATTTGGGTTGGCGTGAAGGCCAAGCCAGGCTATGCATGGAAACCCCTGGTTGCATGGAGCTCTTACTTTATTTTAATATAATCTTAATTAGTATATCCACTTGATAAGATACTAAAAATGTATTTCAGAAAAATACAGAATGTTTTTTCATCAGGAGCACTTTCAGTGATGAATAGGAGGAGTTAATGAGGACTGGACACCAAGCTTTGTGTCCAGCAAAGAGTAGTGTTGACAGGCGAACTCTCTTAGTTCGCATCCTTAAAGGAGAAGCAGCAAGTCAAGATGGTGTTGACTCCACCATCCTAAAACTCTGAGCAGATCTTTAACCTCAGCCTGAGTCATGAGAAGGTTCATGTACTGCCTCCGTTAGGTTCTCAAAACATCTACGACGATGGAGAGAGGGGGAGGCATGCACGACTAATGGCAAAGAAGAGGAAGTGAAGTCCTTTCTGTATTAAACATGTCAACAAGGTCAAGACGAGACTTCTTAGCTATTTGTTGGTTTGGATTAGCAATGCCGTCATTGCTTGCTTACACATAACACTACCCTTTTTTATGGTTTTTGAACTCCTAATCAAGTATGAGTACATGTGTTTCCACTCCTATGAGTTCACAATCAAGAGGCAGAGATTGTGGAGAAGGAAATTCGATGTAGCTGTGCAGCCTGTCAGTGGCCACACTGGTTCCCAACATGGCTCCCAGCCCGAGGGCCGTGACTGGGCCTGAACGTGAACATTTCAGCTTTGTGTCATTACTGATTCAGGAGGCGGCAGGTTGTGTGCCCTCGAGCAGCTATAACATCCTGTCAGCCGATCTTTGAGGACCGAGGATTGTGAGGGAACGTAATGTTGAGGAAGGCGATTAACATTCACCGCCTCCAGGCTCTTGATCAAACTGGAACACTGATAGCTATCTATTTTTTTTTTTTTATCTTTCTTGGTTGGTTCACGGCGAGGTGACGTTTTCACAATGTGTAGTCATCTCGTTCTGACGTTCCCCCCCTGAAACGATTTCCTGGTGAATCCAGGAGTATTCTGGCAGCAGCGTGAAGTAGTTTGTGGAGGGATTTTTGGAGGACTGTGGAGAGTTTTTGCTAATGCTCTGTTACCATAAAGCACTTTGCAAAAGGATTCGTTCTCTTGAATCCTTTTTACACTTTGACATAAAATTGGTCTTTTTTTTTTTTTTTTCTTACATAATTCGCAAATAAGATTCTGAAAGGTGTGCATCAGTATCAAATCCAGCTTTACTCTAATGCTTCATAGTAAAACAAACTTTCCAGTCACTTGTCTAGCAAGTACTACACAGTCTGCGTCGAATGTTACTGAAATTGTTTTTTTTTTTTCCTTTTGCCTAAAATTACTCTCACACCATCACCCCTGAGAAACATGCTGGTGGCAGCGTCACACCGGAATGACGACTTCAGTATGGCTTCAATCAGAAACAGCATATAACATCAGTAGATTTTAAGCTTCTTGCTGTATAAGAACAAGTTGTAATTCTACAGCAATGTGTTCTGGATACAATTTGCTGCACCGCATCACGGGTGGAAATTTGGGGTTATTGCACAAGAATATTCTGGAAGGATACAAAACTTTTTATCATCGGAAAAATGTGAAAATCGCTTTCAGAAATAAATCTGCGCTTTTCATTGGAAAGCAAAAATGTGAGCGTCGTCACGCAGAATTTTTTTTGTGCTTACTTTTTTATTATTTGAGGTAAACATCACACTTACACCTTCAAACTTCTGCAACAAAAACGCAATTTTCAGATATTCTCCATCCATCCATCCATCCATTTTCTTCCACCCTTGTCTCTAATGGGGTCAGGAGTTGCTGGTGCCAATCTCAGGCTACGTTCCGGGTGAGAGGCGGGGTACACCCTGGACAGGTCGCCAGTCTGTCGCAGGGCATCCAGATATTCTCCTCGTCTCTATATTGAGTCCTTAAGATCAAGCTTAAATGCTATTCAGAGCCATTCAAACTGCAACTTCATTCAGACACCTCCCAACAATTACATATTACACCCATGACCCCAGGATGCTGCCACCACCTCTCAAATGAAGGTTTCTGCCTGCAGTCGAGCACTTTTCATGCTCCTTCACTCATGTTAGGGAATGTGCTGGAATGACCAATTAGCAGCTAGAAAGTGTACGTTTTTAGCTTTTTTTTTCTTGTGATATTCGTCGACATTTATAAAATTTGTATTCTGAAGCTGCCAGCAGCCAGTTATCCGCCATGCTGCATCTTTCTTCTGATTGTGAAGCTCTCCTCCAGGTCAGCTTCTCTGTTGTTTTAATTATCGTCTGGGAGAAGAAAATTAAAACATGGAAATTCCAATAAATTTGAAAAACAAATTAAGCTTTCTTTTATTTGCCTGTTTTAGTTTCAATCTATCCATAAGGCCATTATGCTTCCAAGACTAGATTGGAAGCATAATGGCCTTGCTTGAAAATGACTTTTGTTTCCCAGCTCCGTTTTCCTGTTGCAGAACACAAATTGCACTAACAGGCATGTTGACACAGAAAGAGCACATTCGGAGTAGATAACTGTTTTTATAGGTTTCTTACTTACTGTTAATGAGAATATCATGTGATCTATACAATCTCAGCTCACAGTTTCTCACATTGACATCCTGAATGTCTGGAGTGTCAGGATGTAATTAAAGATTAGAATCTTTCATCTCAAGGAATGGATTTAAGCAAATATAGATTGCACACATTATGTCAGCCAGACTCATTAGAATCACTGGGATATTCTGTCTGTGTGAGAAACAGAAGGTATGACAACTTGGAGAGTTTTATGTTTCAAGTCCAGGTTCAACCTGTCAACACTCTTTTGGAAAAGTACAAGACATTCATTTCAACAGACTTGAACACTCATCTTGCTGAAGATTATTAATCGGTCTTTATTTTTTTTGTCACTCGCCTTTTCCCTTTGATGGAGAACATTTTTGGAACAATATTTTTTTTTAGACTACTTGACTCCTGGAAAAAGGTTTGCATTCCAATCTGGAGTTGGAGGCGGCATGTTGGGGTCGTTTTTCTGGTCTCTGTGGGAAGTTTAAAAACTGCACCAAATGAGCAAAATGTGGCCAAATTCCTTCCTTGACATAAAAGGGGAGGATTTATAGTTTCACCAAAGTTTTGTGGGAACACAAATGGAGGTTTTATTGCATCCATAGCAGCAGTACAATGTCTACACCTCCCAAAATGTCACCAAAAGGATTCAGCCTTCACTGAATTGATCATAATGTTTGAGCTGTTTGCATATATTTGTTTGTTTGCAATATTATTCAGAAGGATTGCATCTTCTTCTGGTTTAAACTCAAGGTGGCATGAAGAACCCAACAGATCATCACGTGACAGAAACCATAGATTAACTGTTAACGTTTTCCAATAATTCACGCACCCACAAAACGCTCCACACAACACGGTACAGTAACAAACCTTTAACCCCTCTGACTGAAATCAAATCAGAAGGACTGAATCATGTTTTACTCACTGAAATCTAAAAAACTGTCTTAAAGTTCAGTGAATTTTGTCATCTAAAACATCTTGCAGTTTTCCGGATTCGTTAGTCATTTGACTTCTTATACCCTGAAACACGTTTCAGTTAAATACCACTGCAAAACTAAGAGCAAGTGAATACATTTTAATATTTTTCATTCATTTTTTTTGCTAAATGAACGTCTAGCATTGAAAGACAAAATTTCAGATACCAAGACAAAACAAAACTAATTACTTGACAACTAGTGAACAAAGATGCAAACTAATTCTCAGTTTGTAGGTTATTAAGAAAAGGATAAAATTACTGATAACATGAACTTCAATCAAACATTCACCACGCTCTCCCTCCCACAGATACGGACGTGTCCCTGTTTTAACCCCAAACTCCGCTGTGCACAAACAGGACTCGTCTCATGACTGGCGATGCTTGCGTGAAATTGGGCAGGCTTTTATTTGCATCCGCCTCCTCCGCCGATTGTCTTTGGAACAAAATGTCACTGTGCATTTCCTAATTTTTCTGTGAAGGTGGTGCCCTGGAGGCTGCTTGAGCGGATGCAGAGCATTTACAGGATGTTGTATCTCACATGATGGTGCTGAAGCCGAAGCAACAACTGGGGGCAGAGGGGAGCATTTAAATTTTATGGGCATAAACCGGGATCTCTCACTAGTCTATATGTGGTTGATAACAGTTCAATTACAACTTAAAATCAGTGAAAAGCCTCTGTATGTTATAGAATGAAGGGTGGTATTTGTGAAGATAAAGCTCAGTGTTCGTTGAGTTTTTGTTATGCCGAATAAACAAATGCGTTCACACATTTCTTAATTGTTAAAGGTAATGAAGCAGCTTTTAAAGGCTTGTCTTTATACTCTGACTTAACTGAGCCATTGAATGACGTTGCTGTGTGAGTTTAGTGAGGAAAATTTATGTAAAAGCTGGGATTTTTTCAGGTCTATAACCTGAAAAGGAAAGCCGCTGGTTTTCTTCTATTCTCCGGTCTCCACAGAGACATGGATAAATGTCCCAAAATGGCTGGACAGGTCAATAGATGGAAATCAGAGACAACTGGTCTGTTTTCGCTAAACTTTAAAAGATCGTGCAGTTAATCGGCGTTCCTACCGAAAGTAGGAGCTGATTTGCTGTCAAGAGGAACATCCATCCATCCATTTTCTTTCACCCTTGTCCCTAACGGGGTCGGGTGTTGCTGGACTGTTCATGTTTTTGGACTGTGGGAGGAAGCTGGAGAACCCGGAGAGAACCCACGCACGCTCAGGGAGAACATACAAACTCCGTGCAGAAAGACCCCGGCCGGGAATCGAACCCTGAACCTTCTTGCTGCAAGGCAACAGTGCTACCAACTGCACCACTGTGCAGCCCTCAAGAGGAACAATGCTGACTAATAGAGATGTCATGTGGTGCTGGATCTTACCAAACACCATTTATTTTGTGGGGTAGTGAAGATTTAAGCTTCACTTTCAAGTGAGTCTGATTTCACTAAAACTTTCCTTCATAGTTTTGATGTTTCAAATTTGACAAATTTAAATCGGAAGACGGTATCAACTGTTTGGTGTGCTGAAGTCTTTTCATAAACATCATTAACAAAAAAATGACTGAAGTTCAGGTTATTTGTTTTAGATTCTAAAACTAATTAGAAGTACTACTAGTAAGAAACAAAATGTCCACTGCCTTACTAAGTCAAAAAATTATTTTCATTGTGTTACTTTTGTGCTCAATTTGAAGCTTAGAAGAATCCCTTTAAAGGTGAGAACGCAACGTCTGCCCACTGTACAAAATCACCACCATCGCGAAACACCTGCATTCAGGTAGCTTTGAGACGCTGTAATAAAAAAGCCCTGCCAGTAGGTGGCAGTGTCAAGATGAAAAGCCAAGAAAACGTCTTGGCCATGGCTTAATTTCCCTAGAAATCATTGCAGATGTTGCTCTCTTCAACAAAGTTTTTGCTTAAGGTTAATGTATGGCTCCAGAAAATATTGGGTGCCTTAGAAAAACAGAACAGGGGGAAAAGACGAACCAATGTGGGAAGAAGTCTTATCAATGTTTATTTCTATTTCTATTTCTTTCCTTGTTTTAGCTGAAGATGAAACAAAGCATAAGTTCTTCTTGTCCAACGGTGATCCAGCACAGTTGCATCACCTAAAAGTGCTGAAAAGGAACCAGAAAGGCCGTCTGGCCGCCTGAATACCAGAGTTACTTTACCTTGCACAAAACGTGAATAAAAGTCATTACCTGTTTGGACTGAACTTTGTTCCCTATATGGAGGTGTGTGCCGCGGGTCCTCATATGGAGCAGCTTTGAAAACCACTTCCACCCCTCGTAAGTGGCCCACCGCAGAGGTTTTCAGTGGACTTAGTGAATAAAACACTGCTGATGGGGCCACTCAGCGGTTGATCAGAAACCTTCTTCGCAGAAAATTCATTAGGAAAGTGGTACGAGGTTCAGCGGAGGACCGAGTGTTAAACGTGCTTGAACCAGCTTTTGCATATTTATAGCCATGTTAAGCCACCTTTATCACTGTAGAGCCATGTGTCAGCAGCGGTTTCATCTCAAACTCGCATTACTGCTTTTAATAACTGGAGAAAATCGATAAAAGATCTTGGGGGGAGAACATAAAATAAATCAGTCATGCACTCATTTCAAGCACGAGACATCTTCATCGTGAATCTGAATGTAACAACTATCGAAGCAACTTTAAAATGCTTTTATTTTCACAATCCACACAATTACAACCGCAAACACGCATACACACATCTGCGCTCTGAATGACCCAGGACATTAAAGATGCACAATCTCCAAACTCCCGTCTGCTGAATGTATGTTTCAATTGCACTGAATGCAATGCAACTCGATTCTACGACAATACAATCTGATGAATCAGGATGAATCAACATAAAACCATGTAACTGAGTTTTAGGTGAGGAGGAAATGTAATTTTTTAACATTAAACACAACCTTTCAAAAGAGTGAACTGAATGTGAACTGAATTCACAGGATGCAAAAACCGGGCCTGCTGTCACATTAGCAACTCTAACACCAAAACGAATCAGCTCGAATAGGAATGAAAAGAAAAAGACCAAAAATATTAAAAAGCGATGGCACAACACGTTTGCACAGCAAATTAGTTTCCATAAATCATGAAATGGTCAGAGCTATATTTAACCCACACGTCAAACATTCGCGAATAATCTTTTATGCACGCAGAGATCTATAAAGGCATCAAATTTAGGCTCCGAAATTATTCTTTTGGCCAAGTGGTTCATATGTGACTAATAATTTAAGCAGAAAACATAAAAAATTCCTTTTGAGCATTCGGCCGTTTCCCTGCTCTGGTGGAACCTTTCTGGACTTTTCTCTTTCCTGCACAGCTGTCTTGGTTCATTTCTAGTTTCATTTTCAAGTTGATTCTCCTCACTTGTTGGTGTCGCAGTGGGTTACCCGGAGTCTGCATGGAAAGTCAACACACTGCGGTGTCCATTAACATCTTCTTTTGGTTTTCTCACTCAGCAGATTGTATTTCTGATTTTCAGCAAAACTGTTTACTGTTTTTTCCCCCCCACCAGATCTCTGCCACAAGTAGATAATGTGAACCCTACAATAAGAAGATTCAAATCAGCAATGGTTGATAATTTGGACTTTCAAAATAAAGCTAAAGGGTAACTTTTCTGATAAATCTTAAGAAAAAGAAAGCAACATTTTAACATTTTATGACTGCAGAGGTATATTCCAGGTGGATATTAATAGAGGAATGAAAAACTGACTTTGTTGACCTTTCAAAAATAAAATTCACATACTTTTCAAAATAAGAAGTTGTGCTTTAAATGTAAAATAGGTTTTAAAGACCAATGCTAATGTAAATTTTGGGCCTAAATTCTGGTAGGTTTTTGTTTTGTTTAACAGGAAGTCAGTTTTAAATAATGTTCTTAGATTATCTTATGGTTTCAACCCTTCGATTCTTAAAGTCAACTAATTGCGTCCGTATCTTGGTCACACAGTGACGATCCGAACTGAACGACATCCTGGTTCGGATCCAACTTTCAGATGGATTCGCTGTCAACAGTTTCCTGATTGTGCTCAGAGATTTATGCAAAGCAGCTCCTATTTGTCTTAAGTGAAAGCATCGCATACGTTTCTAACAAGCTATTAAAGGCTTCCATTTTGATTCATGTCAACTCCTCCATTATACTTCTTCCTGGCAAGCATCGCGACTCCCTTGGCTCTCGTCGGCCTCCGCGGATCCCCTACGATGCATCTTGATAATTCCGAGTTTAAATTTGACGAGGGCGGAGGGCTAATTATCCGCATCAAATGGGAGTTTAATCAGCGAGGAAGACGAGGGGATCGTGAGAAGTTTTGCTACGGAGAAAAGGGTGGCGGGAGGGGAAAGGGCGAGTGGTGGGGTGCATGCTGGGTTTAATTTGGAGATGTTTGCGAGGGTAATGGTGTGGGTAAATGTGGATGGAGATTCGCCCCTTCCTGGCTGACGTTGAGGCAAAAAGCCCTGCTGGGACTCAGCGGCCGACGAACGTCGCCGTGACGAACAAACTAATGATCATTTACGGCTGCTTGTATCAGAATCAAACAAACAACATCTGTTCCTCGGAGCTTGTGTAGACTTTGTTGTGATGAATGAACGTCTTAAGCTCTTCGCATGGAGATTAGGCCACATTTGGTGCCCGTGTGGCGTTCATGGTGTTAATCACCAGTTGGAGACTGGAGGGAGGAAGGAAAGTTTCAGACATCACGGAATCCTAAACTGTTTCAACAAACTTTTTCAGTCTCATTCATAAATTAGATTTAATCATTAGCCTCAAATAACTAAATCTATTAATCTCATTTTATTTATTGTCATGAAGCCGTCTTATGTTGAAATATAAGACATGACGAGATGGGAATAACATATAGCACGAAATATATTGAATGCTGACACTTCATTTACAACCGACTGATTATGTTGCAACCAGTCGCATAAATATTTAACGATTAATCAAACTGATATTTTAGTTTAATGAAGTAAAGAAGGAAAACATAAACATAAAACTTACTCATAACCAAAGAGAGCGTAGAATTAAAGTTCAGAGTTTTATTAGCTGATTAAAAGTGAAATAACTGTCTCTCTATGACATTTAGATGCAAATATTTAGCATATAATTTGGAAGTAGAAATGCACCATATTGCACAATGAGAAAGGCAGAACTGCGAAGTCCTTTCAGCAAAAAGCTCCCCCCGCCCCCTTCCAACAGTTTTTTTTTTTTTTTTTGTACTAATTATATATTTCCTGGAGCAAATATCTGAGTGTCAACCAATAAAACTGAGAGAGAACATTGTTTTGTTTTCTTTTATCAATGCAAACAAACATCAGTTCTCTGACATTCAGAATTATTTCACAAAACTATTTTAATGAGATCCCATTAAACATAAGGATGAGTAAAATAAGGAGATATTTTTTTAAGAGAAAATATCAAACAGCTACTTCTCACTGAGACAAGGATGGTCTTTGCAGGCATCTTTGAATTCCTAAGAATTTGGACCAAACCTGATATTCTGGATTCAAATAGAAGATCTTTCAGATCAGATACAATGGATAAATAAGAAGTTTAAAAATCATAACTAGAATTCTAAAATCTGTCTTACATAAACCAGTAAACGCATACTGGCCAGCACTGGTTGGATGCACACAGAGTTTTCAGCAGATAGAGGCTGAAAACAATAAGGAGGGAAAACCAACAATGGGCATATAAAAGTAAAGAGAAAGATTTTTTTTTTTTTCTGATCTGAGGTTGATTCAAAGTGCAGTGGTCGATTTAAGTGGGCGGAGGTCAGAGGGAAGCAGGTGCGAGAAGCAGCAGCAGGTTGATGTCAGGAGGAGAGAGAAAGGTTTGGAGGTTCCACTCCACTCTGCGACCTCTGACTCCTGGTTTTCCACAGCAGTTTAGCTTTCAGTTCTTAGAGGAGGTGAATAAGTTCAACTAAAAACACCCTCCAAACTCAAAGCTGTCAGTGGCAGAACTGGAAAAACACCGTAATAATGGCTTTTCACTACAAAACAAAAAATAAATAAATGAAAAAACATTTGGATTGCTTGCTCATGTTGAGATGCCCTCCCGTTGTTTTTTGTTCATATCATTATAATAAAGCTGCTTGTGGATAATGTGCAGATATATGTATACAAAAAAAATATTTTTAACTCGACATTTTCACACACACTTTGCCTGCAGAACTGTTAACTGTTTTGGGCTGCGATAACAAAGTAAGACAAGCGGTGCTGAAGCTGAGGAGTTTAGGTTTGGTAACATCAACAAGATGAAGGCACAGAGCTGAAAGGAAAATTGATGTCTAAAGAGAAGAGCTTTGATCAACCATCAACTGAAAGACTGCACAAAAGTTCAAAAAGCAAAATCAGAAATGGAATAAGTTCTTGTTCTTAACAGGACCTGTTATGCAGAATTCACATTTTGCACATCTTTGTACTTCCATTTGGGTTTCTACTGCTTCTAAGAAAAACAGCCCACGTGCTTTTAAAAAGCACACTGTTTTATGGTGGCTAGAAAATGAGTCACTTCAAAAACTTCCAGAATGTAATGTCACAAATCAGCAGGCACTTCCCCCTCACCTAGCAACCCTGGGGAAGCCTAGCCTGTCACCTAGCAACCCCAAACTTGCTCAGCTGGTTTTACTGCTGTATGCGTAATACAATGGCTGCTGGAAAACACGTGTTTTGTTGGTGACTTACCATCCAGAAACCACTTGCTGCATTCCAGTTGGTTGTGAAGTAGGCTCTACTTCTGATTTCCAGAGATGTACGGTGGTGTGACTGTGCGTCTGTTTGCAGCCATTTTCAGGTGTGAGTGTAAACTTTGAGGCCAGAATCATCTTTTTTGGATTTAAAGTGACAAGAGGCCCTAAAGTAGCTTATTCTGAAAGGAGCTCAAAGCAGGCGGAATGGACCAGACTAAAATCTCATCATCTAAAAATGATTTTGTGCAAAAATAAATAAATGAATGGACAATGTTTTGTGTAGCTCACGCATGGAACGTGTTCAAGGAAGCATAATAGGAAACACTTCAAATTAAATTAGATTTAAAATTCAGAAAACATTCCAATACCTGTCACCAAGATCAAGAAGAATGTCTTACAAGTACCAGCTGGCATAAGGCAGGCAGGAAATGGGCTTTGTCCACTTTCTACAGTCTAATTCCAAGAAAACTTTAGTTATGTATCCCCTGGTTTCCCTCCCTGCCTTATAACTGATTAGCAGTAAAACATGTTAGATTTAAATGTTGTTCTTCTGCCTGGACCTACTGGCAAAAACTCTTCTAGCTGACTCGAGGTCAGACCTCTGCTAATGAGCTTTATGAGAAAAACGCTGACTCATCATTCCGAACCGAAAACATTTCACAACATTGACATCTTGGATCCGAAGGATCGTCGGCAAAGATTTTTCAGCGTATTAACTGAGCAAGGGATAAAAACCGATATGAAGCCCTCAGACACGGGACATGAAGGTCTGACAGCCAAAAAAAACAACAAAAAAAAAATACACAATGAGGTGCACAGTAGTGTGGAGGAGGGAAAAGATTTCCCCATCCGAAGGTCACTGGTAGAGGAGAGGAGAGAACAGTCAGAGGATGAGACAAATGGAGCACGGCGAGGAGGTGACAGTATGAGGTTAGGTCACCGAGGCGGGATGAGGAGTGACAGGGGAGCGAGGTAAACAGGGCCAGCGGAGGAGCAGCAGAAAGCAGGAGGAGCACGGAGGAGTCGTCAGGGTGGAGATGACTCACAGCAAGAAGGTCACTGCCTTCAGAGGAGGGCAGGGGGACAGGAGTGACGGATGGAGCCGGACGAGGAGGTGAAGAAAAGGAGATCGACGCAGAGGGACGCGGAGGAGGCGACGCTGTCACGGCTGCTTGCCGCTCAGACACGGAGGAGGCGAGAGCATGAGGGAGGGAAGAGGTGATCAGGTTTGTGGAGAGGTGAGGAGAAGTGACAGAGGAGCAGAAACAGACTCCAGAGAGGGAGGTGGGAGACGCGACGCTGGAGCTGGCAGATGAGGCGCTTGCTGTGCAAACGCCGTGTGATGTGACGGCAAGAAAGGAACGAGATCAGCAAGAAGCGGAAGCTCTGACTCCACCAAACGTCCAAACTCAGAGCCGTCACATTCACAGAGGTTTGAAATTTCAAATGCCGAGATGAGAGTTTATTACTATTATTTGTCTGAATCAAGTAACATAATTAAAATATATATTTTACAGATTCAATAGTATTTAATATATCTTCTAAAATCATGAAAGAAACTTTATTTGAGAGTTAGAATATTAATAAATTAGTAAAATATTTCTACAAGTGTTTTTTTTTTCCTGGAAAGAGTGAAACAAAAGATTTCTAGGGTTGTACAAAATCTACCCAACGTTTTTTTGTTCCATTTAGTCTTTCTATAATATTTTTTACATTTTTTATTATTTCTGAAGCAGGCATTTAGTCTTTTTCTGCTGTGAAAGGCTAATTTTTCAGTGCTTGTTGTAGTAATTCCTCACTCTACCACTAGAGGCACTGGAGTAAAACCACAGGCGTTCAGTAATAGCTGTTTGAATTGATAGTGAAAGGGCTGGATTAAAAGATCTAATGTTCTAAATTAAATTCTTTTAAAGTAAAATCAAATACAATAAACGCACACAAACTGTGTATTTGCTGTCTATGCAACATTATATCAAGCTACAGTGGCGATCACGGATATTGTATTTTGTTTTGCTTTTGTTCTCAGATGTTTTTCTGTGCAGAACTTTGGCTAAAATGGCCCATGATGGAAATGTCCAAAAATAAAGCATCTGATGAACAGATAGGGTGTTCCGATGTGTTGAATGGGTAGGAATTTCATAAATGAGCATTAGTTTTCCACTGCATAATGTTTTCCTACGCCATAGAAATGGAAAGCTGGTGTACGATAATAGTGAGACAGAAGTCACTGTGAGCTTTGCTGGTGTGGAGATTGCCATTTTATAATAAATAAAGATCTATAAAATGAACAAAAACACATTACAAAAAATTCCAAATGAATACTCTGATGGTTGATATCCATTGTGCGTCTGTTTGCATCCGATCCATCTACTGCGTTCTGCTTACCCGAGATCAGGTGAAGAGAGGTGCATAAGAGGCATCCAGATCCAAGAAAAACACAAAAAAAACAACAAAAAAACCCAGAAATATTTGCATTCTTAATGAATACCTTGGGAAGACACTGTAGGTGGATGACTATTTTTTTTTTTCCTGGAGAAGATATTACCTGAAAATCGGATCAAAGGAGGAGAAGCGGTTTCCTTTGAGAATGCGAACGGCACTTCAGCAGTTATTATATATCTGCTTCTCTTCCAGTTGCCTTTGAGCAGCACATCAGTCAGAAAGAAACGCTCCTCCTGCTCACGAGAGCTTAACAGCTTCTGTCTCCTCCGGTTACTTTATCAGTCTTCCTCCTCTTCAGCGAGCGTTAGATTTAAAAATGATGCTGCCTTGGGTCTAGAAAACAAACTCAGGAAGGGGCTTTAGAGGTCTTCGGTGGAAGCAGAAACGAGACGACGGGGTTAAAATGGTGGTTAAGATCTTGCCAACAGTCTGCGGTTTACCTGCAACTGAAGTTTTATTGAGCACAGTTTGTAGAAAGGAGGGAAAATCCCATTCGGGAGTAACCGCTACTTACCCTGAGGGATCTGAAGGAGGAAACGTTACCCTATATAATTGCTCAAACTCTGTTTTATTGCTGCGATGCTACAAGTATTCGTCCCACCTAAAGCTGTTAACATTTTATCACGCTGCAGCTGATACTTTTATGTAACAGACCAACACACAGTGGTGCATAAGTAGCTGTAGAAATCTAATGTTTGCCATGAAGTTGTCATCTGATACTGTGATAGAAAATCCAGCGTAACCAGTTGCTTTCAGAATAACACCTCATTGCTGGTGTGAAATTTAGCCTCAAAATACGTCCAGACGTTCTGTGAAGGCCTCTGATGTTTGTCAGAGAACGAGAGCGAACAAACCTCACTGCGAAGACAAAGGAGCACAGCAGCCATGTTGAAGAGCATGCTATGGCTAGAAGAAGCTAAAGCTGAAATTACAGTTTATGCCACATAATTTACGCTATAGGGTTTCCCTCCCAGTGTATTATAAGCCTGGCGGGCCACCAGGCTTTACTTGCTTATTTATTTAGGTCTTTTTAAAATGCAGTTTTTAAGACTTTATAGTTGGTGTCCAGGTGTTAATAACACGTGATCATGAAGTGATAGTTTCAAATTTCCTGTCAACTTTGAACATTTTTTTTAACTCAAAAACATGACGGGCCGCTGGATGAGCGCCCAAGCACCGGGCTTAGTGAGTTTTCTGGAAGAAATCCTACACTACATAAAAATAAAAATAAAAAACAACAAAAAAACATTACATATCATCCTGTGAATGATGAAGTTGTATGGGTTGATTTTCTGCAGCAGGGACAGGTTTGCTGGTCAGCACTAAAGGGAAGATATGTGAGGTAAAAGATAAATCTATGTTCCTGTGCCAACATGCAATGTGTGCTAGCACAAAATTGGTCGAGTAACACTTTGAAAGTGCAAACAGAAATGCAACAAAAACTATGTACAGGAATAAAAACAGCACATAAATATTGTCGCCATAAATCAGAAAAAGGAAAAAATATATATATTTCTTGTGTACTGCAAGAAAGTAAGGTATTGATTAGAGTTAAGGCGCTACTGTAAAAGCTGTCCCTGAGTGGATTAGTGTGACCTCAGCGCTTTGCGTCTGTGACCCGAGGGCAGCAGCTCTAACACCCTGTGTCAAGGGTGTGTGTGACCCCTCAGAATACTGAGTCCTGATAGGTTCTTCAAGAAATGAAGAGGACTGCTGATTTTTTATCATGCGTCTCATGTTGAGAAACATGATAGGGATGAAGTAAGTTGACTCATTCCTCAACAACAAAACAAAACAAAACAATGCAGTTATGCCTTCGAGATGGAAGCACAGATAATGTGTGCAGTCAACCCCCAAATCCAGCAGGATGTAAACCACATAGGATCCAAACACATTTATCTGATTAACTGGCCTCGTTAAACCCATCACTCCTTCCTTAGATGTAGTTCAGGCGATTCTGTTTCCGAGCGCCTGATATGATTGGCTCCGGGCAACAAAGTGAAGCGGGATTTCTCCGAGGAACGCTGCGCCTTCGCCTCCCATCACCGACCCGTCTCTGTTCCTCTTGTTAAAGAGCATTTCTACCTTCGTCTGTTTGTCAAACAACATTCCAGCGCGTTTCCTCTCCATCCTTCCCTTTCACATCCGCCCAACCCCCACCTTCCTTCCTCTTCACTCTGCAAATATTGATCCGACGAATTACTCCTCAAGGTTGGCGGCATCGCCATGGCAACTGGTTCCTTGTCACGATTAGCCCATCGTGAAGGTTTCAGCCGCTGTCACTGGCTGAAGGCTCCGGGGGTAAACGGTCAAACCCATCCTGTCGATACGAATGTCAGGTGACGGAAGATCACGCTACGAGCAGGAGGGCGACGTCTGCCACACGGGGGCAGTTGTGATAGTAGATCTGGTCTCATCCATGAATAGGCGTAAGAATTAAAAAAAAAAAAAAAAATCCATTTATTTTGCTTTATTTTATGTTAGTGATAATGTCAACTTTACCAACAAGAAAAAAAAACAAGAAAAGCCACCACCACGTCTCTAACCTGCAAGGCTCATTTCATTTTATAGAACTCTAACGCAGCTATGTGAGTTTAACTGCGCGTTATTTGTCCAACATGCCCATTAAAATACAGCAGAAGACGTGCTAATTGCACATCACAAAATGTAGTTGTAAAAATGCAAAAAAGAAAATAACCTAAAAGTTTCATTTGTTTACAGTCAAAGTTTCATGGAGCTGATCGGGATGTTAAAAACTCTTCTGGATCCCAGCGGCTCATGAATCCGGCCAACATCATATGACACAACCAACTGCTTCAACAATTCAGTTCAGTCAGACAATAGAACACCGATTCACAACAAATGGTCTTAAGTTGGACATTTTCTCGAACAAGCAAGAAGCAACTGTGGACATTGGATTGTGTTGTAAACTTTGCTTCAGTCCCTCAATCAGAATCCATGCAGAGATATTTATTTACCAACAGTTTAAATCAAAATACAAAAGATCTGAGAAGTAAGTACTAAGTACTTTCTTGCTGCTTTCAATGCTGCTTTTTTATGAGGATCGAAGCACCTACATGCTACTTTGTTGACCGTAGAGGAGTGTTTTAACACAATGTTGGGGGGCAAAGACATGAGCAATGAACTCAGAGCAGCAACTGTCACAGCACAAAAATCTGTGAAGAGTGCAGCTTTTTCTGCTGCATCATTCTAGAGTGAGAAGGATTATTACCATTTTGAAAATATTTCAAAACATCAATCAACAAATTTCAGAACATGACAAAAAAAGAAGAGGAGCTATGACCTGCTATACTGTTTATTGGCAGAGTCGACCCGTCTCAGGACTACGGAGGATATTTACACGTTAAGCTCAGCCTTACCCACTTTTGGGCTTCTGCTCACCTCTGTCTACCATCCTGTGCCACACGGATTGGTCATATGACCCTGATACAATGAAGCCATCTCAAAAGCAATGACAAGGAACCGCTTTGATGAGATAATGGCCTCAATCCATCTGGTGGATGACTTAAAGGCGACAGATGACCCTTTCGATAAAGTATGGCGCATATTCAGTGCACCGAATGACTTCTAGAAGATGCGAAGGTTTGTTGTCATTCATAAAACAATCAGTCGATAAAAGCATAGTGCCCTATTACGGCCAACCAAGGCTGCAGATACTTTATTAGGGGCCAACACATTCAGCTTGGGTACAGTTTAGGGAGCCGAGTTTCACCCGTGGGGTAGCTCACTGGGTACCCACACACCTTCCTGAAACTGGCTCTGGACACAGTCCAAAAGCTTTGGTTGGTATGGTGGAACAGAGAGAAGTTCCTCCTTTCACTCATTGGTTAATGACAGTTGATTGACACAATGCCATCTGTAAGATGTGGCATTGCATCTTTATGCATCTTAAACAGTTCTGAACACACTTGTAGTCATGCCTAGTTAAGATTAAACATGCTATTGTTCATTTCTATTTTTTTTTTACGTGTGTAAGTAGGTCAGATTTAGGAGCGAGTATACATTTTGACTGTGGTTTTCCACCGACTACTGGCGGATATAAGATCTAAGGATTGAAATGCACGGAAATATTTTGCAGGAAAAATTGGGGGATTAAACAGGGTTAAATACAAGCGAGATCACAGTACCAGGGAATGAGTGTGAGATATTGCATAGAATAGCAGGAACATAACAAAGTACATTTGTTACATTCTTTATAACAGTTCATACTAGATTATGAAAACAGAATAAAAATCAGAGAATATACACCTTCCTGAACGCATTGCTTGAAGAGTTGTCCCATCATCATTACTAAGGGTTAGGGTAGCTGAAAACTAATACTAATGTGAATAAACACGTAATGCCTTTTTTTTTTTTAGCATGTTAAGCAAACAATATCTTCGGTAAGGGTTGCTTTGCAGTTTCAAGGAATACAAAGTTTGCAAAGTCTGGGCCAAAACTTCCGCTCCTCTTGCACATTTAAAGACAGTGGATGGTTAGAACAGGGTTGCATCAGCTGTATTCTCCCAGCAAAAGCAGTAAAAAAAAAAAAAAAAAGGTAAAGTTTTCGAATTGTTTTCAGGGCTGAACCCAACTGAGCTGCTGGAAATGATTTACTGTGTGAAACCTGTACTGCTAATAAATGCGCATTCAGAAGTGATGTCAAAAGCTATACCTGTTGGGTTCCACAGGTTTCTACGAGAATAGTTGTGTCGCTGTGTGACGTGGAAAGCATTTCAAAGGTTTTATTAAGTCGCACTGCGCTAAATTCTGTTCATTCGTGCATTGCTGTATTGTATCTGTAAAAGAAAGTATCGACCGATCGCCTGATTAACGAGGCAATAATCAGGAGTTTGATCAATGCTAAAACTTAGAATCAATCTTTCCGGTCAGCCATTATATTTGTGATTTTATCGTATTGATTTGAATGTTGTGCAGCAGCCCGAGCTTCACTTGCTGCCGCTGTAATTTCTGTGATTTATTGTCGGCGTTTCAAACACCTGAGCGCATGCAAGGAAAAGCAGGTAGCAGAAGCAATTCTGCCGACACACACACACGCGCGCACGCTCTCTCACACGAGCTAATTATATGGTTCATCATGCTCCCTCTCATTGCTCCCCCTCTGCTCTTTCCTCTCCTTTTAAGGCCGGTCATTATCCTCCTTGATGCATCACCTTTTCACTTGCAAATGACTGACACCATTGAATCAGGGCACTCACACTCAGCAAGTGGCACTTTTTTCCTCCAAGAACAGAACCAGTAATAAGTCTCATTGTGGTCAAGGACAATAGGGGGGGCTTTTTATCTCCTTAATGACCATTGCTGCTGCAGAGAGACCATTGCTGCAAACTCCGGCATGAATCTGCTGTCGCAGTCCTTAAAGAAACACACGGCATTTTTAGAGCTTGTCAAAAACTAGAGGAATTTGCACGTGTGTATTCAGATGGACAGTGAGCCTTCCATACTTTGAATTTAGTTTTTACACTGAATTTGTTGTTGAGATGGAAGGGAAGAATTTGGGGGGGTTTTTCTTGCTGTTGAGAAACTTTGTTTTTTTAAATCAAATTGTAATAAGTCAGGGGGGAAATTATTTTCAGAGTACGGTTCGCAGCTCAATCACGGACCTTTACAACTGGATAAATGTGTTATTAGGATGTTGTTAGGATGATTTCCTCACCACAGAGCAAACATTCGTCTAAAACAAAGACGTCACCGTCAAAAGTGCAGGAAACATTTAAAGTTGAAGCTATGTTTGTATTATTGATGGAGTTCACGTTAAATCATCTGTGTTTTTAGTAATTCAGACCACCGATGCCTAATGGAAACACGGTAATTCACAGAAAGAAAAAAAAAAAGCATCAAAGTTAGAAGATTGTGTTTTTTCTGTTGACAGGAGACAGCAAAATTGCGCGTGATCATCTGTGATGTAGCTTCCTCCACAGCTTTCAGGAAGGTCACCGAGTGCATACGGCCTGATCAAAGCTCCCGCTGGACTCGGAACCACATTCCTCGAATGTGTGGTTGAACTGTGTGGCCCCCCGTGAGAGAGAGAGCCAAGAGGCAAAGTCATCTTGTACATATTCAGGTTTTTCATCTACTCACAGGGGAAAGTAAAACTTTTAGGAAGTGAGCCGGTTGGGGCCAGAATTTTCAGAGACTGATGATGAAAGGAGGAAAGTCTGACAAAGTCACTGGAAAAAGCTTTTTCCCGTCTGTTGCTAAGCCGAAGCGGCGGACTATTTATGTGTTGGAGAAAAGGGAAGAGGTCTAATGTCTGAGCAGTTCCTATGGAGTGCAACTTTATTTTTTATGCTTGTAGAAAAAGTTTGAAATCTCTACATGTTGTTTACCCGGAACCGGACTGCGCTGGCTATGACCTTTTTGCTTGCAGGAGTGCGAGGATAAGCAGACTTTGAGAAGACTTTAAACCAACTATATCATGATGATACTTCAAAGTCTGTTAAATGTAAAAGTTCACGATTGAGCAGTTAAAAAAGACTGAACAGGAACGGCTTTCTCTTTTAAAAACAATATGGCATGAAGGATTTAGTTTGCAAAGTATAACCAAAGACAGACTTTAGTCCATGGGTAAATAAGACCAAAGTAAAGCTGTTTGGTCATTATGTATTGCTCAAAAATCATATCAACACAAACACCAAATACTAACTTCCGCCTATGGAGGAGGGCACCTATGCCTGACAGTCTACGAGTTTACTGTGAACTCCTTCAGAGACAATTGTGAAGCAATCTGTCGGACAGCTGAAACTTGGATCAAAACAATAGCAGAAAAATTCATGAGCTGCAGCAACAGGAGGGATCTGTACGCTCTAAAAAGTGTATTTGGGCTGTAGTTCAAGTTATGGACTTAATTCTTTTGGTTTAGTGATGACAACCTACTTTTTTGGTGTTGAATTAACTTAAACCTTATACTTTGAGTTTGCTTACAGCAATTAAGTTCATAAATGCTACGTTCATATCCTGACGTCATGATGGTAGCTTCACCAGGGACAGACCCTGTGCTGACCGGGATGCTGTGGTGGTTCAGGGGTGGAGGAGCACAATCCACTTAAGGAGACCTTAGTCCTCTCTGCAGCCATCACAGGTTCAATTCCTGGCCCGATGACCTTTATCGCACGTCTTCACCCACTTTCCTGTATAACTACTCTGAAATAAAGGTCTCTTGAGCCAAAAAAAACAAAACTACCCTTTATAAATTTACGTCTTTATTTGAAGTAAACTCAGTGATTTGCCTAAGACTGACTTAAATTTGTCAAGCTAAACCAACTCAATAAATTAAGCTGGACAAACTTAATTGAATTACTTGTTGCCATTTGAAGCAGTTCGAGATCTGATATCAGTGATTCTCTAATGCTAAACTTAAATCCCCACCAGGGTCAATTCTATTGGAGTTATAATACGGTATTCATTGAGCCGTCTCCTCCCTCAGTTTTTCACTCTGAAATCAGATCAGAGACCGCGAGGCTCTGTAGGATCGACTGCCAGCCAGCAGGTGATGTTGCACACGCTGCGTCCTGCTCTCTGGTCTTTTCAAAAGGCTCGGGATTGGGCTGCGAGGGCGGACGGACCGTCACCAGCTTCCCACTGATCCCGCTCCCTCTCTCTAACTCTGGCGCTTCAGTCTGTTACCACGCAACTGCTTTCAGAGTGTTTGTGTGACAGAGTGATCAGCGGGAGAGCGGTGTGAGAGAGAGAGAGTCAGAGAGAAGCTGGTGGATGTGTAAAATGAGGAGAAAAAAAATGGAGGGATTTATGGGTGGAGGACAGAGAGGCAGAGGTTGTGCCCATGAATGGCTGGATAAGAGCTCAGACACTTACAGGCAAAGGTGTAACTCTGTGTTGCAAGTAGGTGGGGACGGAGGGGGAGGGGGTGTTAGCACTCCCACAGTTACGGGAGTGCTAAGAATAAAGCCAAAACCTACATGTGAATGCCAGATATTCATATTCAGTACATACGTCCTGATCAGGCTCGTCAGATTAATAGTACTTCAAAAATAATATTTTAGGAAGTATTAAACGTACTACGAAACATAAATATGTTAAAACATATCTTAGCTAATTGTGTCTTTCACTTGGTGATGGAATTGCTGACAAAGGAGCTTTTCAGTCATATTCTAATTTGTGGAATAAGTCTGTTATTTGCTGAATGCTTGCCTACAACGGAAAACAGTTCCACAATTCAGTAATATTTTTTGTGAAGAATTATCACAGAGTTGCCTTTTATTGTCTGATTTTGTCAAGTGCTGAAAACATCAACATGAGCTTCTGTAACAATGAAAATGTTATTAAACATTTCAAAAGCAGAATAAGTAACTTGTGTGTAAACCAAAAGAATCCTTGTCAGTAAAAAAAACTTTGCATTTTTCAATTATGTGACTGATTCTAAGCTGTCTCTCAGTTGGTTGGCAAAACCTTTGCCCTGATGACTCACACATAGTGATTATATTGTTTTTTGTTTTTTTTTCTCAGTCTGTCAGCTTAACGTCATACGCGGACTCATTGCCATGGCAACCAATAAACAACAGCCCCCGGAGCGCAGAGCAAAGATTACGGTCAAGTGCGTCAGGAATTAATACTAAAAAAACCCACAAAAACATTTCCTACATAGGCGTAAATCCAGGGGGGTGGGGTGGGCCAGGACCCCCCCAATCTAGGAAAAGTCTAGAATTGTCTGTTTGTACCAGAGGTCAAAGCCAGGAGCGACACAGATTTCCTTCATAATTTCATCGCCATAAACTTCGACCATTGTTCATGTCTGGCTTTTTCTGGTGGAGAACTACGACGCTTGTCTCTCATGAAAGCTGGATAAAATGCGACTTGACTGTTCAGACTGCAGATGCTTTGAAAACAATCGTATCTGAATTAGAACCGCATGTGGAAGTGGCACAGATCGGATTCGTCTGAGGGGGTGAAAAGATCGGAATCGGGTCGTTCAGATTGCCTCAAAAAAGTCACGCATGTGCAAAAAAAAAAAACGGATTTAGGTTACAATTATTTGCCTGCTATGCCAATGTAGTCTTAGATGTCGGCTGTAGTGAATGAATGGAGGCATCTTAAAGATCAAACTCCTGCATGTTCCGTGTTTGGGTGCTAAATGTATTTCGAAGACGTGCGCTCCGCTTCTGCAAATTATAATTATACCACTTGAATCTTCCGGAAGTATGCCTCCATAACACGATTGCCGTAGCGACGTTCTAGAAAAGCCCCATCATGTCCGACATCAGAGGTTTCACACCCGGGCAACAACAGCTCAGCCTGAAGCTTCACAGTTATCTCATCAGTACATACTCACCATCATAGCAATTAAACAATAATAATGAAGATCTTCTGCTTGCCATTAAGTTACATAACACAGTTAATCCCTCTAATTACTCCCACATCAGCTCAGAATGACTTTCACTTCACTGCACGGTGTCGAAGTGCTGCAGGGCAGCCGCAGGCGTCGTTACGACGTTTATTTTTTCCAAACCGTGGCGCTCGAGCCGACGCATTTAGCTGGAATGCAAAGTCACGCGATGCACCGGGAGATTGCTAATGAGAGGACGCGTTTAGAGAAACGACGACATAGGAGAGAACAGGAGAAAGGTCTGCAGCCCGCAGGAGGATGTCGGCTGATGGAAGATGAAGTGGCAGGTGTGATTTAAACAGATGTCCATTTAGTGAGCAGCAGGACATGAAGGGTGTCTCGAAAATGACAGGCACCACCGGAACACTTATGCATTTGTCATGTTGCATCCAGAAACTACATTGCTTTATAAACTTTTTTTTTTCTTTTCTTTTGCTTGTTTTTACGACAGACCAACACAACTGGACAGCGCAAGTTTTTTTTTTTTTTTGAGAAATCATACTTTGAAGATTTCCTTACCACTGCAGTGGAAGCTGTGAGTTTATTGCTCTGTAAGCTTTGCACAAATGGACTAAAAATGTTGCCAATTTAATTTTGCAAATGAGCTCAAACGCTCTCCAGTTGGCTAAATAGCATCAGTGTCTTGTTTAACCGCCATAGTAAGGTTGAATCATAACAACTCGACAGAAAAGTGAACACTCCCGATTCAAGGAGCCGTCATTGTCTCAAAAACTGAGAGACTTCTTATATGTTTGTCAAGATCTGGATTATTTAGGCTTACAAAGATAACTGGCGCTTATACACAATGGAAATATTCAGAAGTAATTACTGTTAGTTAAAATCAAACCCAAATGTATAATTATTCAACTATTTCTAACTACTGATTGTTAGAGCAATAGATAAATACAGGGTTTACCCCAGAGTATTATAAGCCTGGCGGGCCAACAGGCTAAGTATTGTTTATTTCTTTACCCTTCTTTTTTTTTTTTTTAATGTTTGCATTTTTTTTTAAAGACTTTATGGTTGGCGTTCAGGTATTAGTCTTCCAATCTTTTAATAGTAATCTTTTAATATCAAGTGATATTTTAAAATTTCCTCAACTTTAAACATTTTTTAACTCAAAGACATGACAGGCCGCTCAGTGAATGACCGCCATACCGGGCTTAGCAGGTTTTCTGGGAGAAACCTTGTAAATAAATTTATTTCATTTACATTGCACTTTAGATTTACTTTTATTTCAACTTGACACTAATGAATCTACACCCTTCTTACCAAAACGGGGAGAAATTTCCTAAGATAGATGCTGACTATCAGAGTTGCACCATCAGGTCAGAAAGACTAGTAAGCATGTAGAGTTTGCTGTGTAAGGAAGTACTCTGCGCAAAATGAAGGGAATTATTGACAACTCTTCTTCTTCAAGAGTTCCTCTTCAACTCTTCCTCTTCGTGAGACTGCATCTTCAGTCAGAGGCTTCCAAAGATTCACTGTAATACAGACTGGTACAGGAGATCCTTCCTGCCTACTCGTATCAGCATCTACAACAGCTCTTTGGAGATAATAGTAAATTACTTATATCAATATTGAATTTACCTCTAGGAATAGAATTATGGGAGGCTCACAAAGTGTGTTATCTATGAATTATTTAAATGCATTGCAATCCCAAATTTCTGAATCTGAGTGAATTGTTAGCAACTTCTCCAACAGAATTGTCGTTCTGAGATCACATAGACAGAATTGACTTAAAACAGGACCGGATTTATTTGCTTTTATGTCAAGACAGTCGGGGGAGAAAAAAAAGTAAAAAATTTTTCTATTTACGGTGTGTGTAAATATCGTTTTGGCTGTGGCTGCTGCATCTTTGAGTCGAGGGAGACCGAGCACAAACCAGGTCATGGCCTTTCACAGACTCAGGTTTAAATGTGTCACAGCTGCAGAGGAGAATAATGGAGGGAGCCGGGTGTGCGTGTGTGTGTGGGGGTGCACTCTCTACTAACTTGACTTTGTGTCTCCTAACTCCCTCTGGGGCTTTTCGAGGCTCCCGCTGATTTATTTAGTCAAACAGGTGCTAACTTCAGTGACTTGAATCTAATGATGCAACACAAGAGGCTCCGACAGAAAACATGGCGCCTGGAGCGGATTTAATTTGCCCACCTGAGCTGTTCAGTAACGCCATTTGATGGCTGGGAGTCTGCCGCTCGTTCAGTGCATCTGCATATTTATGGCAATAAAGCGGTTTCCATTTCATGCCTGTGTGACCTCAGAGTTTTCTCCGCTCGGTAATCCGAGCGCACGGCTCCGCCGCGTTAGCATAACCCCACGGCCTCCCGTTTGATTTATGAACACTGACCACCTCTTCCTGCATGACAGCGGCTCCGCCTGTAACCGTATAATGGCCCATTACTGCCCGCACAACTGGACACTTGCATCCACATCAGCTTTTATTCCCTCCAGCTGCTCAACGTAAAGTAAAGTAATGATGGGTTTTATCTGGAACGCGCAATGTTGCACCATAGAAGATGTAACTGTAGCTGTTACGGTTTTAAATGTATCTCATGGAGGTTTGATCAGGGCCAACCTCTCAGAGACAAAACAGACTTAATACTGAAACCATTTTTTTTTTTTTTTTGGTGGAATACACATTAATTCATGTTGGTTTAATTCACTTGATAAGCACTGAATATGAAAGTCATTCAAGAAATTACATTTAAAATAAATGTCGGCGTTTCAAAATTTTGAATATTTACTCGTACAATTGCATGGAGACAATTTGATTATTGCTTTTACTCTAATTTAAGGGAAAATTAAAAAAAATAAATTAATTAAAGCTTTATGTGCAACTGGGCTTTAGTTGAAATGTCCCTTTTCCACTTAATGTCACTTTTTATGCCATTATTTGTTTGAAAGAAAAGTACTTTAAACGATGCTAATTTCAGGATATTTTCCTAAAACAATTGGAACACCTTGAAAATTGTGAGAAAATTTGTTTCTCTAAAATATTTTTAGAAGTTCTCTGGACCAAATGAAGAATTTATAAGCTCAGAAATCAGCCCGTTTAAACAAGATACACCTGTGGTGTCATTGACACAGTAATGAGTCATTCAGCCTAATATATATATGTCTTTTTAATAGGAGAAATAAGAGCCTTCTGTGGAGATCCCCGCTTTTCAGACAGCAGCACAAAACACAGGTGAAAAATAAATGACTTTGAGTGGGGGAAAAAAACCCTTCAGGAAGCCAGTAATTAATTAATTTATTGACTGTGGAGAGGTTTAAAAATGCCTGGGCAATAAGAAAAAGTTGGTAGGAGTGAGTTGGTGAGGGCGCAGAAACACCAGATGAAATAATAATTACACCGATCTGAATTTTATGAACACTTTCCAATTGTCCAGATTCGTTAAGATTTGATCAAACAAGACAAACTTCATTTGTGTCCAATTTTTATTTATATTCTATAATCAACAACTTTTAGCTTTCCTGCTAAAAGCAACCAGTTATTTAAATAAGTAGCAGAGGCAACTTCCAAACACGTAAGAGTTGCGTTCAATTAAAACTATTTGGAGGGCACATTTTAAACTTCAAGCGAGACCCCTGCCTCATGCAGCTGGACCTGACTGCACATCCGAGGTAAAGGGCATTAAATGATCAGTAGGAGGTCAGACTGGCTAGTCACGCAGAAAACCGTCACGATTTCGTAACCTGGAGATTTCTCTGTGCATCTCAAAAGTGTTTAAAGCTGCACATGCGGCGCTAAAACTGTGACTGCAGAAGTTAAAATGCACTAACTGAATATTTAAATATGAAAATGTTGTCTAATTCTAATGCAATGGAATCCATAAACATAGCAGCACCGCGCGCCCAGGGATTGGACCTCCAAACACATTGCATCACACACAGCATCAGGACACGACAGGTCCAAGGTGCAACTTATAAATCAGGCAGAAAGGCTCAACATGTTTCTCAGATATCTGCGACCTCTGCCGTCACCTCCTGTAACAGTTATTCGTCTGATCCCACGACGCCAGCAGGGCGGCCTGCCAGTTGACTGATCAGATATCCTCACCGTCAGTTTGTCTTTCCAACCAGGTGGCACATGTAACCATTTAGTCAAATCAGCCGGGCGGCGTGTCCTCTGCTTGCTCAGCGCCGTGACAGCCAAACGTGGTGTGGATGAGTTAAAAGCCAGAGGACAGCTGGCATCCTACACATCTTGTTGTGTCGCTTTAATTCCTCCTGCCGGTGCGTCAGACTAAATCTTACCCCTAATTGACAGAGCAGAGGATGTTTTGTGCCAGGATGCAGCAGAGAGAGAGACAGAGAGAGAGAGAAAGAGAGAGAGAGACGCGTTCAAACATTCATGTCTGCCTCCGTTCAGACTTCTGCAGTGCTGAGCTAATGATGTGGTGGCAAGCAGAATGCTTGGCCGTGTGTCAAATATTTAAAAACATGTATTCATACACGGGAGGTCTAATAATCGTCAGCTTTTTTTCCCCTTCCTCTATCTAGAATCTCAGAAATATTCAGAAAATATTTCCAATTATCAGCCGTTTCTTACCGATTGAAACTGCATTGGATTGAAGCAATGAGGCTTCTTTAATATCACTCCCAGCGTCAGTTGTCAGGTGTTTGAATAACATCTAGAGCCAATTTGCACACTGTGCTTCTTAATGTAAGACACGTCTGAGCAGGTGAGATGGAAGGTCAGGGAACATCCTTCAGGCTGAATATAAATCAGGGAGGGATGGGAACGAATACGCACGGTAGAAGAAGAAATGTTTCATTTGCTGTCAAATGTTAGATGCAAGCATGTAGACATCATCCAGCTCAGTTGAGATGAGCTTGCTGTAATCTGTTAGCACTGTACCATTAATTGGTGCCACCTGTTTGACATGGTGTGGAGATGTTGTCTTTCACATAACAGCTGAAAAGATGGCAAATCACAATTTTTTAACGTTATTTTATGCTCATTATCCAAACACGAAAACCTTGAAGTTTCATCGACTTATGGATTTTAACACGGTGTTGTACATAGTCACATCCCAACCCTCCACACTAAGCATGGAGAGACTGTTCTGTGAAATAGTCTTGAGAGAAACTCCTACCCTTATGCATCTCTTTTGGGATGAGATAAATAAGTGTTTGATTCTGTAGCTGACCACTTGAAAAACTGTTTTTATTTATCCTGTCTGATGAAACTTGTTCCTTCAGTTCTGTTTTTATCAGTTTTCTTTTTCTTTCAATTTTTGATACTTAGTAGGCTTGAAGTGAAGAGAGCTCATCTGCACTGCCAAGACATTCCATATCTTTGCGTCTCTTACATTCCTTGAATTGGCATATGTCAAGTTTTAGAAAACTATAGTTATCTCCCAAAATGTTTGTAAAAAAACAAAAAGCACATTATTGATATCAGTCTTTCGCTTTGACTTTCCAGACGTGGAATCTTGACACTCAATTCTTCACAGTAAACTGTTAAAAGCGCGTCATGTTTGTGTTGTAGCTTTGGGTCTGAAGGTCTGCAAGCTCTGTTCCAGCCATCCAAAGTCAAACCCGTCTATTGTTCCATATATGATGACTTGTCTGATCCAACTATCTATTTTTTTATCCCTTTTTTTTTTTTTTTTTACCCTTTTTTACCATTTCATATCAACCCCAACAACAAACTCCAACCCCGTCCATCACCCACCGATTGATTCATCCAACTGTCATTTTGTCTGTCCTGCCATCATTCATGTCAACCCACACCTACAGATCCATACATCCAACCACCCATCCAGGCGACCAACACCTATCTCCGATGCCATCTGATCCATCCATCCCATCAAATGATCCATACGTTCCATTCAACTACCTGCCCGTCTAACTCTCCAGCCATCAATGCCAACCCACACCCATCATCCACTCTATCATCACCCACGCAAGTTGAGCGCTAGACTCGCGAGTCTCCCTTTGTGATTATTTTCCAAAGACAAAAAAGAAATTCTACAACCACTATATTTTCATGGTGCTCCATTTTTTCTTTACATTTTATGACAAGGAAAATTGCAATCAGTCTCTTCTTCAGGGAGTTTTGTGTCGCTTCGTTCAGTGATTCTTCGTGCAGCACAACCATTATGCCAACCCACACCCATCCTAACTCATCAGTAGCTTTTGTACACAAGGTGAACAGGCTTCTCTACGGGTTTAGTTCGTGTGAAAAAGTGCAGTGTGAAAGCAAACTGGACCAAATGAAAATACGACAAATGTTGCAAATTTGTGTGAGTACCTGTTAGTGCAGGTTTTCACACCTGAAGATAGTTTGCAAATGGAAGAAGAAAAAAAAACAACAAAACTCTAAATATATTTTATATGCTCACCCAACAAGAATCCAGTCATTGACACGCCAGACAGACAAATGTGTAAACCATATTTCTTTATTAAAGATTAAGAAACTCCAAGCAGCATATTCATAAATAAAATAAGGATTTCCCTCAGAGATGGACTCGCGACAGACGATCAGCTTTAACAGTTCATGTCATCATCTCGATTCAGGGCGCTGGAGTTTGAACATAAAATCCACCTCTGCGTGTCTGACCAACCGTAACCTCAGGGTCTTCACTCAGTCAGGACGTGAAGCACAGATTGAAAAGCAAACCGAAACACAAGATCAACTACTGACACCGATAGAAAACATCAATGTAGAGTCTGTTGAGACGGGAATTGAAATCCTTCTGGCGGATAAAAACACGTGGATCTACTTCGACGGATCCACTTTAGCACAGTGATATGCATCGTACATGTTCTCCCCTGCCAACTGAAGAAGTACCCACTTTCCTAATATTTAAAAATATTCATGGATATCTAATCGGCACAAAATATGACTAAATAAGAAAAACGCTGAACATGATGAATCCCCTAATTCTCACTTGGTTCTGCCAATCATCTCAATCTGAGTTCAAAGAAGAGATAATGATAAAACTAAAATGTTATTTTGGTTCTAAATCACCACAACAAACCTCTTGATTAATACCTGTTATGTTTGTACTACGAGATTATCAGACTGTAGTATGACATGTTTTACATTTTCCAGCACATAAATTTCTCATTTGGTCCTCGTCACACCTTAAAATTAGATTAATACCACCTCAGATTAACAACACATTAGGAAATTGAATAATTATTTAGAAAACAAACCAAATCATTAAAGCGCTGTGTGGTAGCTCTGTGTTCAGTTTATCGAATCACTTTAGACACCAATAATTTTGATTTTCTGTCTGATTTTGTGCCCCACTCTTCTTTCAATTCACAGAGTTTCCTGCTTAGTCCACCTCTCTAAAAGAGATCTGGTGTTTTCCCTGTGTGAATAATTTAATTTTCAGGGACACCAAGGATACAAAAATCTGCTTTGATATCCTAGTGAGAAATCCTTTGATTCTTTTTTTTTCTTGGTAGTTCAGCTTCCTAAACTTTCTTCTATATGTGTCGATAGCCCCTATGAAAACAATCATCAAGCTCGCAAAGCTTCCACAAGTAGTTTGGAGTTTTACAGAATATACTGAACTGGGACTAGGCAGGAGTTCACTGTAGTTTAAATAAGGCTTGTCTGGGAGGCTCAAGTGGCTCCTATACACAGGGAGATACATTGGTAATTTTAAGCAAAAATTACCAATATTCTACACTCCCTCCGAAATCTATTGAGAACAGGAAGGTTGGACATAGCAATCCAGTATTGTGTGGTGGCATTCATCTTAGTTTAAGACCTGTTGAGGACAACATCATTTCTTAGACACTCCTGAACTGATGAATGAGCAAATGAAAAGAAGTAAGTCGTCTTCAACAGTACCTTTACACCAACAAGCTTGTTTTCCTAACCACATTTCTGAAACAGTTTGTTTTGCATTAATCTCAGTATTACCGTTTTATCTCTGATTTGTGAACACTTATGCTTTGAAGTACATGCTATCTTACCTTTTGTGATAGCATCTTTACCATGCTCTGATCTGGTCTATCAGCTACCTTATTTTATCTTTAAGGTAGCTGATAAATTCACAGTTTAATCAGTAAAATGCACAACTTTTGAATAGCCACATTTCAGACATGATTGTAATTTTTTTTTTTTTTTTTGACTAACCGTTTTGAGAATTTTTCTTCATGTGGGCTTGAGTGTGTTTGTGTTGACGAAGGAACTTCCAGCAAAAAGAGTAAAGCGATGCAGTACAGGAGTCTAAAAGACTTCAGTTTCTTATCAAACCCCAATTGCTTAGATACAAAACAGGTCCTGCAGTAATCCATCTACAATCTTTGTCCTTGTCAAGGTGGATAAGTGGAGATAACACAAAAAGAAACAAGCAGTTTAAATAACATCGGTATCATCAACAAAACATAGAACTTCTCGATTTTAGGTTTGTGGGATATATCTACTTTCTGCAGCAAAAAAAAATAAAATCAAACCTGATGTCCCATCTCCAGAAAGGAGGACCTTCGTTCCTTCGTTCCTGCAAGTCAAAGTCTCTTTATTTCTTCTTTCCCGCATTAGTGCGTGAGGAATGGGAACCCGTCAAAGGCGAGTCGGTCTGCTCCTTTCCGCTTTCTGGCTGTTAATGTCCTGAAAACTCTACCGTGAGCGATCAGCAGGCTTCCACACAGCCCACTCTGGCAAATGAAAATGAAGTCAAAACTCATTAGGCCTATAAATGCACATTAATCGCACTTATGACAGCAAAAATGCCGGGGTGAAGTGTGGGCTTTAGATGTCCTTTTAAACAGTTTTCTTTCAAGGCTCGTTATGATATTCTGAGGAGAGAGAAGAAGAAAGAAAGAAAGAAAGAAAAAAAAAAACATTCGGCAAACGTGGTAAAACCTCCTCTGTTTTATGAGTAGCTGGGGTTTGGCACCTGCTGAATCGCCTCCATCATGAGCCTGTGATTGCACTTTGGATAATGACACCCTCCGTCATCCCCTCGGGTGATAATGGACCTCATTAGGAATGACTTGTGGGAATATGAGGTCTTGGTCATTTTGCCCTCCTTCCTGATAAGAATAACTACTGAGAAAAACCTCAATACAAGTGACAATAACTTCTCTGGTAGAAAAAAACATTTATATAATTTTAATATTCTGGTTAATTACACTAAGCTAAAGGTGAGAGACTCTTAGGCTGTGCTCACACTAGCAACTGCTGTCTGTTACTTTTGTTTCCACGTTTGCGTAATAATTTGAGATCAGGTCGTTTTTTGCAAGCTGGGGTTGGAATTATATTGTTCCAGCTCAATTTTATCAGAAAAACAAACAAACAAAAAAAATCCATGCAAGTTCCAGTTGACGGAAATGGGCTTTTTGTCTGCATTGTTGATCACCTGCAATATTTTATGGACCGACCCAAACTGTGTCGGCTCTTAATGGCTGAAATTATGGATCGGAAATGAAACTTCTGGCAATTAAAAAGAAAATGACATGTTTCTTTCTTTTTCTTTTGTCTTTTAAAGTGTGGGAAGTTTGGAAATATTTGTAGCTTTAATTCGATAGTTTCACATTTGGCCTCCAGGATGCTGATGACGAATTTTCTTAGAATAACCAAGGTTCTTTGAAATTCAGTTAGATGAATGAAAATATGAAAATTTTTTAAATCACTACTGCATAAGTGTTAGACATGGCCCTGTCACTGATGAACAATATTACTCTATTGTCTAAAGTAATATTAAACAATAATTGGGAACCTCCTAGCAGCTGACTGAAAGTCCTACCAGAGCAGATAGCCTGATAACCAGCTAATAGTTCACGTTTCTCTGTTAAGAAACAGTTATATATATTATTGTGAAAAAGAAGCCCTAGTGACAGTGTATTTTTTATTCTATACTGCCAGTTAAGCCAATGTATCAAAACCTAAATAAATGCAGGAATAGTTTTAAAGCATTTAAATCAGCAAAATTCCATTCCAGTCCTCAAGGGCAGATGCCTGGCAGGTTTAAGATGGGTCGGATCCAACTCCAATCGCTGAATTACCTTCTCAGCATGCTGCTGAGTTCTGCAGAGACCCACTAATAAACTATTAATTTGAAGTGGGATTGTTGAATTAGGGAAACATCCAAAACATTCAGGACTCCAGCTGCCGAGGCCTCGGATTAGGGGAAACTAAAGTGGCTCTAGTCATTCTTTTTAGTTTGAATTTGGCTGTGCAAATACTGTCGCCACAAGATGGTAAAAACTGCTTAAAAAGGTAGTAACTTGTAGAAAAATATTGCTGATGGTTACATTTGATTATCAAGTCAGGTTGTTAGCTTCTTACCGGGATTAGAAACAAAAAAAAATGCAATGTCTATAAATTTGAATAACTAAGTGATTTTTGCTTTAGCAGATTATCCTATTAAAATATGTAGGGAGCTGCTAATTGTCAGGTACGTCAGGTACTTCTTGGTGAAATACTGAAAAAAACTGACTTCCTTGCTCCACTGGTTAAGTGGATTATTGTTGGATTATAGCATCTTCATTTATGGGCATCTGAGTAAAAGAAAGGATAAAAGTTTGAGGCATGTACATTTATGCATCAATTGTAATCAGTTTCTGCTTTTTGCATCAAGCACCATCTCCTTTGTTTTGTCCCAGTCCAGATGAAAAAACAAAAAGAAATAGTGATCAGTCAAACTTGGAACTGAGAAAGCGTAAAGAGAAAGTGCGTCGATAAACCCAATCAGCACATCTTTAAACAAGTCAAAGCTGGATATATTCCATCTGAAGAGCAAATTTTCTTGATTATATTGTAAAAATCAAAATTAGGACCCAAAGACTAACAGTGATAACGCAGAAGTTCTCCCTCGGCTTACAGGCAGCGTCGGTGTGATCACAGCCTGCAGTCTTCACCTTCTTGCTCTACTGTTCCTTTCATTCATCTTTTTAAAAAGTGACGGCAAATAGAAAATGTCCATATAAACAATGTATTCAACTGTGTGAAACAAAAACATCTCTTCGTCATACAAAAACCGTTTACAGTGGATGTAACAAAAAAAGAACAGATGTTGACCTCGGCTTTGAAATGAAAGGAAAATAAAAAAAAATAGGCCTTCGCTGCGCTTCGAAGGCATAACAAAGAAAAAAAACAACAAGTCTATTTTATAGTAAAACCAAAGGGGGAAAAGTGACAATTTTTGTCCGATGCGTCTGAAGGTACACTAGATATAGGTTTGGTACAGAGGTGCATAACAGTGGGTGTCCAACACTACAACGTCCCCTACAGCAGTGCATCATGGGTAGTCGTTTACACTGATGAGTTGTGGTGAGAGACATCGTTTAATTTCGGCACTTAGAAAACAATCACGATGAAATCCGCGTCATTGTTTTTAATTGAACAAAATTTACAAAGCCATTCAAACAGTCAGAACGTTTCATCAATGTATAGATATAGATTTTTTATCTTTTTTGCGTTTTATAACTCAACTTCAAAAATTGAGAATATTCAAAATACACTTTGACCTCACTCATTGTCTCGATATTTACAGATATGTACAGAAAAAAATTACAGCCCGCCCAGAAACCATCTGCCCGCCCCGGGCCCCTCCCTCACGCCCCTCCCTCACACCCCTCAAACCCCACATACACCCATTTTTTTCCTCTTTTAAACATATTCTCTGAACGCATGGTAGGATACAAAATGTTTTTAATTTATACATGTTTTTCCCTTCTAAAGCTGCCCAACCCATCTCCCATGCCGATCTGGGTAAAGTCCAGAGCGGCCGCCTCCCACACCTCTCCACCCCCGTCCCATCCTGTCTCTATATGGATGTACTGTGGGTGGGATCAATGGCTTCGGGTATGGGTCCTGCGGAGACTGCCTGGTAGGACATTGGCATGGGTGTCTTGCCAGGGCTCTGCCGGAAGAGCCCCCCGTTGGGAGCCCGGTGTTTGCACTGCATGGTGCCGCTGAGGCTGGTGCTGCTGAGAGGGTGGTGCGGGGGCAACGTGGTGCTGCCAGGGCCCTGGGACGGGGGCAGTGTCCTGCCTAGGGTCCCCCCATGGTGAGGGTGGGGAAGAGGGGGAGGTGGGGGTCCCTCCCCGGGTAGGTAGGTGGTCACAGTGAGGGCCGAGGGCGGGTAGTCCCGCACGGACTCCGGCCCCGGCACCAGAGAGGCCTGGCTGGGCTGCATGCTGCCGATGTCCAGCGCAGAGATCTCGATAGAGGGACCGGGGATCTGCTTGTGGGCCAAGTCCTCGTCCAAAAGACTGTTCATACGACGATGCACCTGTTCCAGATTCACCTCCTTGTCCTACAAGAGGAGGGAGTGGGGGGTGAGGAGGTGGGGTGGAGGAGGACAGAGGGGAGACAGGGGGAGAAAGGGAGGGGAGGAGGGACACAGAGGCTGAGATTGGCGATGGGTCGGTTTCTCCGACTGATTCAGCTCTGCTGATGCTCCATGCATTCCTAATCAGGCAGTGTTTGTGACGGACGCCAGCTGATAGACTGACTCCATTCTGTGGTTTGGGTTGAAAAGCCCAGTGAGAACTGAGGCCACAGGAACCAATATGTGTGTGTACTTTGAAATCAAACTTGGCCAGTGAATATTAAATGTTTGATGCATGAAGTGGTGGGGGGAACAAAGAAGATAAAAAATCCAAAACAATCCTGGGGCCAAACTGACGGGCAGGAGCTTGTTGGAGAGCTGTCTGCGGTTGGTTAGCTTCTTGCGAAACATGATGGCTCTTTTATTCCCCCTTAAAAGATTTATCGAAACCTTCATGTGTCAAATAAACACATAAAAGTTTAAGCTTTTCAGATTTATGACTATTTCTCCAGGTTTTTCTCTCCCCTACGTGGCGTGCTTTTCCTCCCTGCCCTTGGAGCTGATCGGCTCCGTGCAGCAGGACTGCGGAATCGGTTCCCTATCAGAACAATTTAATCAAAACATTGGCTGACGCTGCATCTCCTGCTGATTGCAGTCATGCATACTTGTTAGGCATTAATAGACACTTCAGTGTTTCCCTGTTGAACCGCAGGTCTGCTTCAGTACACTGGGTTAAGGGAAGGTAAAGGACAAACAGGCCGGGGGGGTGAGAGGAGGAGGGAGTGAGAGATGGAAGGCATGACCAGCATATTAAGCAGGCCTGGGAGCTTTGAGTCCAGATTTCCCTCCATGGATGTTTGTTCGCTGCGTGTGCAGTCACAGCGCAGCCACTTGGTGTTTGGGGAGAATTTAAAGCAACTTTATTCACTTTCCAACAAGCACACGAGGTCAGTTCCTGAACGCGTTTGGCTCCAGGATCAGATTCAACTCGACAAACGACATTAGTCACACTGACACACTGCAAGTGTTAAATCTGCACTCCGTATTAAAGCGCATAGGTCCCGTCTTGTTTCAGAGGCACAACATTTAATACGTAACCAAGGCATGCAGCCCCTGCCTCTACCCCTCAACCCCACCTGTAGCATTCTTTCCAAAGCATTGTTTTTCCTCTGGTAAAAATGAGTTAGGAATCCAGAAGCATTCCTACTTAAATGTTGCAAAGCTCTAAATTTAAAGCAGCAAGGTGTAGGTGAGGACTTCGCGAAGATTCACTTTCAACTTTTGCTGATAGAACGTGTTGCTCGAGCAGGTTGCAGGTGCGTTTCAATGATCCCACTCAAGTCTCGCGGTACAGCTCTCTGAGCCAATTAAAACATCTCAGCCCTGGTTATTCTTCTGGCAGACTGGCACCTCATTAAAAATATGTTTTTTTGGGAGTGTCAGGTTGGGAGCCAGCCAAGATAAATAAATGCCCGGGATTAAACCTCAGCCGGTTGTTAAAAGTCGGACGGGCGATGTAAGTGCAGATGGAGGGGAAAGTGGGGGGGCAACATAAAAAAACAAAAAAAACCAAACAGCTGCGTGAAAGCCTCCATTAATTTTGAAAACAAACAGCTCCGGTAATAAGGGGTCCCGGTGGGAGGGCATTTGAAATCGTTTTGCCTCCTGCCACTTTGTAAATACAGTAACTGTGGAGTGGATTGTGCTCAAAAGCGATAAGGAGAGTTGCTGATTGGTTCTGGCTCGTTGTAGATTCAAGTAGTCTTGTGAAATATTTAAACTCTTCACCGGAGGAGCTATTTTTTTAACTCGCCTGTTGCCTCACATCAACCTTTACTCTGTTGATGTGATAATCTACAGGGGTTGGACAATGAAACTGAAACACCTGGTTTTAGACCACAATAACTTATTAGTATGGTGTAGGGCCTCCTTTTGCGGCCAATACAGCGTCAATTCGTCTTGGGAATGACATATACAAGTCCTGCACAGTGGTCAGAGGGATTTTAAGCCATTCTTCTTGCAGGATAGTGGCCAGGTCACGACGTGATGCTGGTGGAGGAAAAAACGCTTCTTTGGGGCTTCTCCACACCGTAACTCTCCCGGATGTGGGGAAAACAGTAAAGGTGGACTCATCAGAGAACAATACATGTTTCACATTGTCCACAGCCCAAGATTTGCGCTTCTTGCACCATTGAAACCGACGTTTGGCATTGGCACGAGTGACCAAAGGTTTGGCTATAGCAGCCCGGCCGTGTATATTGACCCTGTGGAGCTCCCGACGGACAGTTTTGGTGGAAACAGGAGAGTTGAGGTGCACATTTAATTCTGCAGTGATTTGGGCAGTCGTGGTTTTATGTTTTTTGGATACAATCCGGGTTAGCACCCGAACATCCCTTTCAGACAGCTTCCTCTTGGGTCCACAGTTAATCCTGTTGGATGTGGTTCGTCCTTCTTGGTGGTATGCTGACGTTACCCTGGATACCGTGGCTCTTGATACATCACAAAGACTTGCTGTCTTGGTCACAGATGCGCCAGCAAGACGTGCACCAACAATTTGTCCTCTTTTGAACTCTGGTATGTCACCCATAATGTTGTGTGCATTGCAATATTTTGAGCAAAACTGTGCTCTTACCATGCTAATTGGACCTTCACACTCTGCTCTTACTGGTGCAATGTGCAATTAATGAAGATTGGCCACCAGACTGGTCCAATTTAGCCATGAAACCTCCTACACTAAAATGAGAGGCGTTTCAGTTTCATTGTCCAACCCGGGTATCTTCTCTTTGGGCGCCAAGCAAAAATATCCCCTCTCCAAAGAAATAGTGCTTTTTACAGTTGCATAAGAATAAAAGACAAATTATTATGTTACTCTATTTCAACCTGAATTTGTGGTAATGGAGTTTTTTTTCTTTCAGAACTGCATATATACAATGTTTCCTCTATTATTGATAGAAACAATAACAATTTTGTTACTGCGGCTTCATATCAGCTATATAAACTTTTTATGGGTAGGATTTGGCAGGAAAAAAAAACATTGAAGGAAAGAAAAAAAAGCTAACTAAACCGATTTTGATTCTTCAAACAGAAAAAAAAAATCAGCTTGTGTCAAAAATGTATGTTGATAATGTAAATAAAGCTTGTCCCATGTATTTTTTTTAACATTCACAGCTAGGATGCCTTGATTTTAGATATCTTTAGGGAAAATGTTTTTATAATAATCTCTTAATGTAACTTAAAATAACTTTTCATGTTATGAGTTTAAGCTTCAGATCTGTAATTTCCATTCAAAAATAATTAGACAAATATTACAGGGGGAGGTGGGAAGGAATACCTCTGTGTCTTGTGTCACTAAATAGACACATTATACAAGTAGAGGTTATTTTAGGAATAGTGTAAGGCTTTACATCAACAGAAAATGGAAAGGCAACAAAATCTGCAACAACTTTTGTTAGAGTACTTATTTCTGCACTGCTTCAAATTATAAAAAAGCATTGTAAAAACAGAAGAAATCCAAAAACTGACATTTTTTTCATTTCACCTTATGTCAACATTACTTTTAAAAAAAAATAGATTTTTTTAGTAAGACATTTTTTCACAGATGGTTATTGGGAATTGGGAGGAAGAATCTCTTTCCAGTGCAGTGGGTTTGAAGAAGTTACCGACTGAAGAGAACTTCCTAAAGGAAAATTTATTTTTTTGTTTGTTTTTTGCTAAAGGTCTCATAACAGAACACCAGTGGTTGCAGCAGGTTGGTTGTCTTATTAGTAGACAACCAACCTAGATAAGATAACCCCTACAATATTACTGATGTATTTTTTAAAATAACAACTTTATATTTGGAGAAAATTACAATTGATCACCTAAGAAAAATAAAATAAATAATTTTTTTTTTTTTTTTTTAACAAAAAATGTTTTTTCTGCCTTTTTTATGCCTGAGGAAAAATAAACAAAAAAATTTGAAAAAAAAATTCTGACACAAAGGATGCATGAAAGGGTTAATCCAGGTTTTCCCATTGGGTTAAAAAAGTCTTACACTCCCCACCACACCTCATAAAGAAAATATACCTAGGCCTGTCGCGATAAACGATAAATCAATTAATCGAACGATAAATTAAAACTATCGACTTCATTTCAATTATCGGCTTTATC
>CAEGAD010002271.1:0-49661 GCA_903067055.1 Poeciliopsis paucimaculata | reverse complement strand
CCACAACCGATTACGAATGTGGGAGAATTTTAGCTAAAGAATTCTTATAAACCCGTCCGCCTGTGACGTAACAGGGCTGAACGTGACGTCACAAACTATGACGGGTCAGCACAGGAATACAATGCAGCTGTGATGTTTTTTGTTGTTGTTGTTGTTGTTTTATTTATTTTTTTTTTACAAATCCGACTTTCGAAGGATGCAGTGACGTCACACTTATCTGAACTGCGAATGAGTTGCTATCGCAACAATAAACAAGCTGTCGCCTGTTCCTACCTAATTTATAAACCATATAAGTACATTACAACTGTTATTATTACAATTTTTGAGTACTCTACCCACCTCTGTGTAATATTAACAAAAATAGTGATATTTATTGTTGTACTTTCTGCCTAGCTAGCTAGGTTAGCCTTTATCTGCAAGCTAACACGGTAGCATACATGTAGGCTACGTTACATGAAGTCACTCTGCCACGCACCAGACCTTGATATTCACAGGAAGAGCTCGGACGTCCTTTACGAAGCCGTTTAAAAACTGGCACTCTTTCAGGTCATTAGCTGCCAGATCTTCCAACTACGTCATTGTGAGAGATCGAGGCAGCTTGAACGCATCTTCTGATTTTGGACAATGAGACATCAGTCCACTTATTGTGGAGGTTCTCCTTCACTGTCTCATTCTGGAAAGACTTAATTATATTCAGTCTCATATTATCAATAGTTTTTCACTTTTATACACAGATGCACTTTTTGGTTTCCACAATGTCTGTCCTGCTCATAAGAATCAATTTTATGTAATTAATCTATTGTTAATTCTAGTCAAGTTTCATATTCATAAATGCAAATTTTCTGGCAAAAAGCCTCTATTTTATCTGTTTTTATCTGAATTACAACACTATGCAGTAACTATACAGCCCTCTACCAATCCCAAAGCTGTAAAGACTCTTGAAGCCCTAAAATGTTTTAATTGTATTCCCTGAAACACTGTCTTATCTGTGTTTGTGCTCCTTGTATTATACTTTATATTGTTTTTGTTCATATTTAAATACATTAAATAAGGATAATGGAGCTCCGACTTAAAGAAAAAAAAAAAGGCAAACTAAACTATTCATGTAGGCTAATTATTCCACTCCACTGATTGATGTTTCACAATAAATTACTGCACTGAAGTAGAAATAAGACATTCTGCACTGCCTTAATTTAGTCACTTGATGGCAGTGTTGCACTGTTTTACTGTTCTTCACAGACAAAAAATAACAGATTATTTTAACTAAACCAAAGGATTGTAATATAAAATAGAAAGATAAAACAATGATACAGTATTTTACAATTCATAAGAAGAAATATAAACAGTATAAACAATATAACATGTAAATATATTCCTTCCCATGTATTTGTCTTGTTCTCTTGAAAACAAGATCATAAAGATATTGATTAAGGGCAGTCCACGGACCATGGAAGGGTGGAGCTGGGAAAGGAGTACCAGTTTTCCATCTGCTGTATCCAAGGGTGCTAACTGAAAATTTAGTGGAAGGAAAAACTTGGGCAAAAAACGGGTCCAGGGAGAAGCAAAAGCTTTTAGAGGACTACGAGTCAAAGACCATTCAAGAGATTCATGTGGCATCAATTGTAGCCAGAGTCTGAGCAGTAACAACACAGATGAATCCAGAACATGCATGACATCTGTCACATCGAGGTTTTTGGGGTTTTTTTACCCAGAAGCTCTTGGGAACTGTCCTCAATACCAAAAATACTGCTGTTAAAGTTCCTTGCGAGTTTTACTCTCTGAATTTAATTATCAAAATAGTTTTAACTTATTTTATTATAAGGTAATTTACTGAGATATAGCTGTATTTTTAAGTCCTATACATCATTTTCAGGCTTTTGCTACATTTGTTAACATCTAAACATGTTGAATGCATAATGTGCACAAATCCACCATTATTTATTTGTTATTTATTTATTTGGTTGGAAGGTGTTGGACTGGACTGGGAGTGGACAGTGGAGGTTAACAAGGACCCCAATTTACATTTTGCTCAAATAAAATTAGATTTTATAAATCTAAACTGGGGTTTTTCTCAGATAAATGAACCAAATTAAAATAACATGTTTTCCACCTTTCATCAACATCTATGCGAGTCTGTTAGACTATAAAATGTGCTTCAGTGATCAGTCAGCACAAGGGGGCATCGTTTGGTCCAAAAAGCTTAATGAAGTGTGAAAACTGCGAAAATATTCTGATTACAAAATAACACAATCTATCAAAGTGAGAGAGGCTGCACGGAAAGCACACTGAAAATAAATTTATATTGTTAAAATGGGCTTATTCGAGTTTTTTATTCTGCAGTTTTAGTCTAAAATGCACACATTTATGCTGTCGTGTGCAGCTATTTTGTAACTAACAATGAAAGAAAATTGTGGGAAAATGCCAAAAAGAAAATAAAAATGATGCGTGGCTCTTTTAAAGGATGCTTCTGCAAATCAGTGTGCAGCGTCTCACTTTTACTATCCCATAAACTTTTTGTGACCAATAAACAAGCAGACCGTGATTTAAAGAAGGATAACATGACTGATTAATGTGCACCTTTTCTAAAATGTGTTTGAATGTTTCAGTCGATAACTGAACTCAAACGCATCTTTTTCTTTCTTTTTTTTAGTGAAGCTCCAGATTAAAAGCAGCGGACAGCAGTGACTGATGGTGCCACCGGCCACTGTTTGTCTCTGTGAGGAGGAGAGGGGGCTGCAGGAGTTTCCTTGTAACCGGAATTAGCTGTGAAGTGCGACCTTGAGGTGTGAACGGAATACGAAACAAGAAAAAGTCTCTCATACTTTGCACCTCGTTTGCAAGTGAATATCCTGACAAATAAGTCCGGGTTTACGTGTGAAGCGTGGTCACGGTTCCCACAGTAAAATTTCAAACATGGTTTCGTTTTAATTCAGAGTGATAAAAGTTTAAATAGTCACAAATCCTAAGTGACGAAGGTAAATTATTTTAACAAGCTATTTATTGTAAAAGTTAATCTGTGCGTAATTACGCACAGGCCTCCTTGTTTGCGTGTGTGGACGTGCAGGCCGGTTTTATTGCCCGTGTGTGCAGCTGATAGGCCCTGGTGATAATTTATTCATGGAGCGGGTAACCCGTGCTCGGGATAGGCCCACTGTCACAGGATGACGCGCTGCAGGGCAGACGCAAGGGACATTCGGGCCTGCAGCACCGGTCACTTCCATTTAGATGTAAATCTGCGAGGATCGAAGAATTGGCCGACGTCAGACAGGCCGCAGTGTGCCTTTAGCTTCTTGTCATTTGGACGCATCATGTAAAGCTGGAGACAAACTGCATTTCACACTGGGAACCCATTTGGACTACAAAGAGCGCAGGGGTCGATGCTAACAGTTGGCAGGGTCAAAATGTCGCTGCATTTTCCCCTCTGCTGCTGAAAAGAAAAACTTTCCAACCTTTTTTTTTTTTTTTTTTTTTACAAAACATGTACGTTGGATACTTACTGGATAAAGAAAGCGGGATGTATCACCAAGGACCAGTAAGAAGATCGAGCATCAATCTTCCTCCACAGAACTTCGTTTCATCTCCACAGTACCCCGACTTTACAGGATACCATCATGTGCCAAACATGGACACGCACGCACAATCCGGGGCCAGTTGGGGACCCTCATATGGCGCCCCGAGAGAGGACTGGGGGGCATATAGTCTTGGACCTCCTAACAATCTTCCTCCCCCCATGAACAACTCCTCTCCTGGACAAGTTCCTTACTGTTCGTCCGAGTATAGTCACATGCACCCCCCCGGAGCTGCGGCGCTGCAGCCGCCGCCGGACAACGTTACTGTTGCACAGCTTTCTCCTGAGAGAGAAAGGCGCAATTCATACCAGTGGATGAGCAAAACAGCACAAGCATCTTCCACAGGTGAGAGCGTCATCTTGGACAGACGTAGGCCTCCATTTTCCGTCATAAAACTGGATTTTACGCAGACGCAAGCCATCTCCCATAACCTCTAAAATAATCCCCGAGAATAACTCAATCTAGCTGGTGTTTATGGACACGAATATAAGTGATAAATGTAATAAACCTACAGCTTTGCCAACTACACTCTCTGCTGTTGTAGGTGGAAATAAAAAAAAAATGGTGTGAGGAATCGGCGTCGTGCCCAGTTGTGATGTTAATGTCATTATTCCTGGAGTTGTGAGCTCGACTTCCTTGTTACATTGTTTGCTGCTTCCATCGCTGCCAGTCATATCCACTTTGATATGCGCCACATTCCTTCCCCAGAGTCTCTGCTTTATCCAGAAAGAGTCACTTTTTCTCGGCTTTTTCCAAACACACGCAGCTGGGAGAGTTTATCAGAAATAACATAATCAGATTGTTAAACTGTCTCTATATTAAATATTTCTAAATCAACTGTTTTACATTTGAATTTACTTAATTTCTCCTTTATAGCTCAATTTAAAGACGAATAAATACAACAAATTCAGTTGTTTCTCAGTCAATTTCCACATATTTGTTCCTAACTTCAGTTTATGCTTCATAACTAAGAGAAAATCGAGACCTGGTTCTTTGAAATTCGCTTTGTCATCAGAACCAGGTCAAAAGCAGCTCAATTTGCGTTTCTGAGGAGAAGATGTGGATTTCACACTAACGATGCGGCGCTCAGATAGGCCAAGCCTGCCCAACCGGCTGTCTGCAGACTCACGATCATTCGGATAAAAACAAACAAATAAATAAATAAAGCCGTCTTTTTCCTCACCGTGTGCATTTGTCTTGTTCTCAGGTAAAACAAGAACGAAGGAGAAATACAGGGTTGTGTACACAGACCATCAGAGGCTGGAGCTGGAGAAGGAGTTTCACTTCAACAGATACATCACCATCAGGAGGAAATCCGAACTGGCTGTCAACCTGGGTCTGTCGGAAAGACAGGTATGAATAAAAATACTCTCATGTATTTATGTTGATCCATTCAGAAGAGCTGAAAAATGTCTTGTGAATTATTACCGAAGTTTGATTTTAAAAAAAGGGGAAAAAAAGGTGGTAAAACATGGACAATATTGGCTGTAATGTGAAAATAATTTTTCCAATTCATAGCACAAAAATGTGTTCTTTAGAACAATTTTACAGATTTTACATATAAATATGACATTGGAAGAGGCTTGAAAGATGATTAGCGTCAGATGTGGCGTTCAGGAAATTATTATTCAACTGTCAGAGCAGTTTCAGAAAACAAATACTTATAATATGAAGGTTGTTTTTAACATTGTTTTACATTAAGTCATTAAAAAATATATAGGCTATAACTAAACATCCTCTCTAAGAATCTCCATTTGTTCATCTACATCCTGTGCAAGTTTTTAAAAAAAGTTTTAAGATAAATTCATGCTTTCTAATCTGTTTTTATTTTATTCCAAATGCTGCCTGAAAAGAGTATAGTGTTGTTTCTTTAAATAAACTGGACATTAGGATTTATCTTGTTTATTGTTTTTGACAAAAATTACTTAAAATGGATTTTAAAATATATATAGACACATTTTGGTTTTTTTTAATGTTTGTTTGTTATTTTTTTGTGTTTGTTTTACTTTACATAAAACTTTGGAAAATCTTACAAAAATATTTGGAGTTTCCGCCAAGACCCCAATTTATTTTTACTATATTGAAACAGAAAGAAACGCAACAATCTAATTCAATATATATTAACATCATCAAGCTACAAGTAGATTTTATTCAATTACAAAAATGTAAAGTGAAATATAAGCTGGTTTTAGATGTTCAAAAGAAGAGTTAAATATAATATAATATAATATAATATAATATAATATAATATAATATAATATAATATAATATAATATTTTTAGTGCTGAATTTTACTGTTTGTGTCTTTTCTCAGGTGAAAATATGGTTTCAGAACCGCAGAGCCAAAGAGAGGAAGCTGATAAAGAAGAAATTGGGTCAGTCCGACGGCAGCAGCGGGTCTGTGCACAGTGACCCGGGTTCGGTGAGCCCTCTGCCGGTGCCGGGCTCCCTCAGTCCCACGGAGATCCACGGCTCTCTGTACCCTCCACAGGGAATGAACACCTTGCCATCTATCAGGAATATCCAGCAGGTGACTGTGACTCAGTAGAACGGTCCTAATGTGGACCGTCCGGTCCGCCATCTCTCCTAAATTGAGCACTCCAACACGCTGACATGCGGGACACTTGATGGGCAGCAGAAGGATCCGAACTCTCAACCCGTTTTGTTTGGTTTTGTTTTCTTTGTTTGTTTTTTTATTACAACGACATGCTGGAGGCTCTTGAAATATTACTTTTAATAGAATAGTTATAATGAAGTGAGAAATTTTTTTCAACTCCAAAAAAAAAAAAAAAGGCAACAAAAAAGCAATAATAATAAAAAAAAAAATCTTTAAATTGTTTGTGAGTTTATAAGATATAAATATGGTGCTTTGTTTGTGAGGAAGTGTATGTGCTTGATAAAATTTAAGAAGAAAAGAGTCACTCCGGTAAAGTTTGAACCGGTGCGTTTACTTGACAAATCAATTTTCACTTGTTTTTAGCACAAGGGCAGCTTTTAATGATGCGGGTATATTGTCGTCTAATGCCAACTTTATAAATGTAAATAAAGTGTTTTTGTACAAGATTTATCACCTTTTATTTCCTTTTTTAAAATAATACACTCATTATAAATAACAGTTATATCTAACCTAAAATATGTTTGAACAAAAAAGCCCGAGGAACAAATCCGCTCCAATAAATTACAACATTAGCTACATGGCGAGGTACATTTCGCTGATCAGTGGGTTTTAATCAAATATGGTGTAAAGAGATTAGATTAGATAAAGATTATAAGGTCTAGAAATGTTCCCGTCTTTGTTAAATGTGTTGGAAGTAAGATTCGGTTTTATTCTGGTCACTTTTCCCAATTTGACATGTTAACTGCGGCTTGTTATGTTAGAAATAAGTTGATCTATAGCCTTTGCCCTTGTGGGAATTTAATGGGTTAATTTATTACGTCTGAGTGGAGGACTTCCGTGTGTCAACTCTCTAAAAGATTGTTCCACTGTTTTTCTGTCACGACGGACGGCGAGCCACTTTCAGCTCTTGTAACTCGGAGCGGTGAGGCCATAAAACTTTTCAGCTCTGGTTGCACGAGTTTATGGTAGGCCATTTTACCATATAATCAAATCAACTCTAATCGCTTTTTTGTGGAAAGTTCATGCGTGAAAGACCTCTGAAGTTAAAATATTGTTAAAATAACCTTCCCACCAGCTATGAAAAAATGAAAACTCTAACTGAAGGGAAAAGTTAGGACACCGTGACCCTAAAATCTGTGGCTATTTCAGGGGTGTAGATGTGCTTCAGCCTCATATTTTTCCTGAGAAGCCTCTAATCCATCACAGCAATGTGGAGCTTTGCTACACTTCCTGCTGCAGCAAAAGTTTACCCAAACCATGACTCCTCCACCTCCATGCTTCACAGTTGGTATGAGGCTCTTTACCTTGAATGTTTGGTTTACGTTGAATAATTTTAGACTAATCTGTGCAAAGAAAAACATTCCAGATGTCCTGGATTTTTGTTTCTGTTCTTTCTAGCTGTTTTACTTTGATAAGTTAACTTGAGAAATCTGCTTCTGATTGTAGGTGTACTTCAACAATCACATTTTAATAACATTTTAGGGGTTTTGGATACTTCTTTTAGCATCTTGTGGTCTGCTCTGAGGGTAAACTTGACTGGATGGCCAAATGTTAGCAGCTGTTTTGAATGTCCTTACCTTATAGACGTCTTTCTGTGAAGTGGTAAGGCTTATTTGAATTGCATAGAGCTCTTTAAATCCTTTATAAGCTGCTGCAGATATCAGACAGTTTTTCGGGATGGAGGAATGTTGTCACACCACAGCTGAATGCATTCTAGTAGCAAGCTGAAAAACTTAATGTGCTAACTACGAATGTATTTATTTTCAATCTATGCACTAAAACATGGCACAGTGTATGCCTTTGCTGTTTCAGTAGATACAATCCATCAGGTGTACAAGAAAATAGTTTGTCCCTGTAACTTACAAATGTGAGCAAATTTTTGTCTATATTTTGCTCACGTTGAAAAAACAAAATTTCACTATTTCTGTTTTCATTGAAGCTGCAATTTGTAACTTTTACATAAAATATAAAGCCATGGATTTAAAACAATCCATGGCAGCCATGGATTGTTTTAAATCCATGGCAGCCATATTGAATTCTTGTATTTCTGCTTGTGGTCTTTAGGAGTACAAATATGACATCGACACAACATAACAAACCAAAACAATTTGTTTTAGCCATTCCTCAACATGGGAAAGACAAGAGAGCATATTGGAGTGAGGCTGATGTGTGTTGGTCTTCATAAATCAACAGATGTTTACAAGTAAACAGATAATCGGGTCTGTATCCATTGAATTAGAGCAAAAATTATAACGTTTAAAACAACTTAAACCAGGATCAAAGTTTATCTTTTCAACATTCACAGAGAGAGGGGAATGGTAATGGAGGTGAAACAAATCTAAACTCTCACCAGGACAAATGGCACCTTTTTTTTTTTTTAGACAGATCTTTTGCCAGAGTTCACATTTACATTTGAGGGCATTGTATCTTTACTGTAATTTTTCCAATGGCAAATAATTTCATTTTTAGAAATAATATACAATAGGTTTTAAGTCATAAATACATCCTCTTTTCCTGGAGCAAATATCACCAGCAGCACTTGTGGTATTTGAAGTGCCAAATAAATTTTAGGTATCTAAAATGTAGCTTTTACTAGTAGTTATTTTCATAAAACACAATGCACTACATACTTCAAGATTTCTTTCATAAACATGACCCCACAAATTCCAACTGCTTCAAGTTCCACAGTGTAATTCTTTAATAAGATGTTTGAACAGGCAGTTTGTATTTGGAAAATGAGAACATAGAAACACATCTAACGTTTAAAATATGGAAAATGTAAATAATTCTACTATATGGCCTTTATTTCTACATGACAACATTACTAAGGGCATTTATTGTTATATGTGAAAAAAATAAAATGTAGATTCCCCCAAAAATGTCACAATGACATCCTGAATGTAATCCTGATTTAATATCCAATGAAAACATTTATGGGTGGATGGCAGGACGAAGTCATCTTCTCCATACGGAGCAAATATCCTGGACTTGCATCAAGCATAAATGTACAGAAATCCTTTTACATGCTTTTTGTTCTGAATGGGGTTTTCTTGGTTAATGAGCTTCTGATAGTTAATAACATACAAGATATATAATATATTCCCTACTCATTTCCTCCTAACCCCCCACATTTTGGTGTTTTGCACTCTTTTATTTTTGCACCCACAACTGTCGAAAAATTTGATTGGGAGTGTATAATGAGTGTTATTGAATATTGGGAGTTATTTGGGGGATATTCACTAAAAAGGTCATAGTAAATTTTGCATTATCAGATGATATATTTAAGTTTTGTAAATTTGTTTGTGATAGTCAGCTGGTAGATTTTATGAGCAATGGTTTCTCATGGTAAGCATGTAATCATAAAAAACTCAATATTAGTGCAAGCTTGAGTCCAGCTTGCATCATCATCAGAAAGGTTAGCATACACTAGTATGCTGCCTTGACATGTTGCAGTTGGTGGGAGTCTGACAGGCTAAAATAACATCCCTGTTTGACAATGTGTCCCACTTTATATATAAAGCTATTGTTGAACTCGTGAGTTTCTCCAGTGATTTACTAATGCGTCCTTGGTGCACCAAGGAGCATTATCACAGATCCTTCTTCTTCTAGCAGCTGTAGGACTTTAACAAACTCAATAAGTCTGTCTAACTATGCTTTTATTGTTGTTGTTTTTTTTCATTTAAAACGATCTTCCTGATGTCAAATTCCCACACAGTAGGACAATAAAGGATAAATCTTCTTTTTCTTTGAAAGAGCCCAGTCTGCCTATTACATGGCAAACTGTCTTGCCATACAAGGCTCCAGCGCTTGTAAATCTGGACGCAGCGGGGCGATGACGAGCGTCTTACAGCCCAACATGGCGGACTTTGATACCATTTATGAGTTAGAAGACGAAGACGATGAGCACGTAGTGAGCGAGGAGCACTTACAGCGATACTGTCCTGAGCCCGTGGTCATGCGAGGGGCCGGGCACATCACCGTGTAAGCCGCGCTGTGCTTTTTTCCACCTCTTGTTTCTCTTGTTTGTGTGAAGGGGGTCGCTTTGTTATTGCCACAGAACCTGCCTAGCTGAGGCTAGCCTGCTGCTACTACTAGCTAACGTCAAAACACAACAGAAACAGTTGGACATCTGTCAAGTCGAGGAGCTAGCGCGCAGTAAAGTAACGGCTATTCGTCGCCATGGCGACCGTTACCTGGACTGGCAGTTGGTATTCCAGTTAGTTGTGGTTACATGGGATTAACCGTTAGCTAGACGTCTCACCACCGAGCAGCAGCCATCTATCTAATGTTTTGGACTGACATTATCAGCTGAGTGTCTTATCTGTCAGTTTTTCCCGACATTTTGCCGAGTTTAAATGCAAAAGGCTGTGAGTAGACACCCGTCTGGGCAACTGATGGAGACTGTTGCACTTTAAAAACTCCGATGAAGTGATAAAAAGGCTCAAAAGCATCTCAGTTCAGCATCTTGTCACCACTACCGGCTGCCTCCACCTCATACACTCCGTCCCTGTCACTTTATTGAACTTCTCAGGGGGTGTTTGTCCTGTTTGGGGTACAGAACATTTCAAAAACAAATCACAAGTCTGGTTAGATTTGCAGACACCGCTAGTCTTTATCATGCACATAAATGAGTAAGAAAGTAACTGTTTATGTAGAAAAGCCTTGCCGAGGCAAAAGTATTTGCCCCCTTTAATATCTGTTCTATGTAAATATGTCAGATCATACAACCAGTTTTTAATGTGAGACACAAACCATTAAAACCTTGAAATTATTTAAATTAAAGGAAAAAAGCTATTTAAATAAGCGACAAACGAGCAAACCTGATTAAATTATGTTATTAACCATATTCATTCAAAATGTAAAAATTTCATTAGCCAAACTCAGGCTTGATTACTGCGAAACCAAGAATTTACTCAAACATAACCCGTCCGACAACTTGACGTTGGCTGATAAAGAAATACCAAGAACAGATGAAGCATCAATTCATTGGCATCTGTCTGCCTGGAAAGGGCAACGAACCACAGGGAGAGACATTATACACAAACAGAGAAAACATTAAACCATAGTAAACCTATCTAGGAGTGGTCACATACCAAAACTACCTTCATCCAACAATGAGCAAAAGATGGAGCAAAAATGATCATGACAACATTTGTCAAAAATATTGTCATGATCCTCAAGACTTTGGGAGAAATATTTTGCAGAATGATGATAGTAAAGAAGTTCTTGGAAGGTGTGTGTCTTGCAAGCCTGTCGCAATAAATAAATTAATGGCTCAATAATTAAAGCTCAATAATTTCCATTTGCATGATTGTTAATTTTTCTTTTTCTAACAAAATCTGGATAATACAAGTCTTCGGTTTGCTGCATTGGTCTCAACTAGCCCCTTGTTGAAGGACAATTTTGTTTACAGAGACTTTATAATTAATTTTAATTATTGTTTTGAATATCTATTTTGGATATTTAAAATGTCTTCCTGTTCCAGTGTTAGATATTCATCAGAATTCAAAGTTTACTGGTCTTTCAGAATATGTTCTTGCGTTATTTTTCCATTATCATAACATTACTTGAAAATGGCTTCAAAATCACAATATTGTTTAGCGCATTAACTTCTGGAATAATTTATCATTATTGTTGGCAGAGCAGTATGACAGTATTTGTTCATCTTTAGCAACATGACTGAATATAATCTAATGAGGAAAAATATGTTTTTGTTGTTCATGTTTTCTGAATTTTACATTATTAAGCTGCAGAAATTATTAAATTAACTATTATAATCATTGATGCATCAACTTTTATATGTTTTAGCTCTCATGTCAAATGTTTTTTTCTCTTCTTTTTTCCAGGTTTGGATTAAGCAACAGATTCGACACAGAATTTCCCTCTGTTCTCACAGGGAAGGTACAGCTTGTTAATATTATTATTTTTAAAAGTTTTTATACAATATGCTCTTTCGTGTTAATTTCTGTTCAAACCCAAATGGGATGAATTAAGCAATTAAAGCTGCAGTGGACCTTTTGTTCTGCTGGGCCTTTAACAGCCCTGACTTCCCCAGAACGGCCCATTCAAAGTCTCCTGGATTGGTTTGATCTGATGCAGTTGCATTATAGAAAAGAGCCTGAATGTGCTGCTGTCCAGCTCTGTAAATGAGTAAGCCGTCCATTGGTGCTCGGCTGGCAGGGGGATCATCTGGTTCTTTTTTTTTCTTTTTTTTTTCCGGAGGGTCGAGCTCCAGGTGATAAAATAATGAAATTAGGATTCTGCCGCAGACAGGGGAGCTTCCTGGGTCGGACGCCGAAACACAAAAAGGCTGCGGGGGGAAGAGCAGGCCGAGGGAAGTGTAGGGCAATAAAAAGCACCTTCGGTATTGTGACCCAGGGTGACATGTGATGGATGAGGTCACAATTATGATGATTGAAGGGTGCAGATCAGACCCTGCTGGGCTTTATTCTGAGTTCTTTAGCTGTTTGCAAAGAGACCTTTGCATCCTGTCATAAAAGATTACGACCCCTGTTTTATGGCGTACAGACTCGGCGAGGAATGAGCATCCATTCAAGTTGTTTGGCCAGTGCTGCCACAGGCTCTCAGCTTATCTCTCCTTTGACTCCCTGCTTTGCCTTGAACAGTCTGGAGCTCAGTTAGCAAGTCTGGGTGTAGAATAAAGAGATCCCATCTCTGGACAACATCTGCAAACATCTACCCTTTTGGTTTTCTCCAGCTCTTTGATCCTTCCTCAGCACAATTAAGCACCTTTTAGGTCAACAACACTGAGAGACACTTGCACTGTCCCTCTCCCTTTCAGCTGTTCTTTAGCTGCACATCTCCTCCAGTGCTGTTGCGGTTAAGCTTAATGAATTATTGTAATAATTGTAAACTAATTTATAGTGCTATGTTAATTTACATTATTTTAATTTATTTTGAATGGACAAGCTTCTGTACTTTTTCGACGTCATCTGTTTCCGATGTTTCCGTACGGGGTTAACATCTCGTTTCTTTACAAAAGTAAGAAATAAAAATAAATACGTCTAAGTAATCTGAAAACAGCTCCACTCAGCTATAGTGCTGTGGTGTTCAGAGCCCCGACATTATTTTACTGCTTTTGACAAAACAATGTAGCAAAGCATCATTTTACATGCAGCTATTCACAGCTGAAGTAAAATAAACATCTGAGTTAAATACATCTATTTATTTATTGTTTATGAGATGAACTGTAACAAGTATTCAGAACTGAAGGCAGTTTTTCCTTTCTTTCGTTCCAAAAGATCTACATGAAGCATTAACTTTACTTAACATTGATTTAAACAAAATGCTTTGTTTTGTTTATTGCTTATTTGCAATGAACAAAAATAAATTTGTAATTAAGCAAGAATTGTACAAAAATAAATACATTTTGCATTTTAGATTTTAAAGAAACTTTTTTTCGAAGTGGCATAGTTTAGTTTCACGTCGTTCAAATTCTGCATATAAAACTATTTAATTTTTTTATTTCTCTGCATCTTCTAATGTTTAAAAAAAATCTGGAGGACATGTCTATTTTCTTTAATCGTCAGAATGATCAATAGATTAATCAATACTTGAACTAATTGGGGTTTTTTTTTCCCCAGGTAGCACCAGAGGAATTCAAAACCAGCATCGGCAGAGTGAATGCCTGCTTAAAGAAGAACCTGCCAGTGAATGTGAAGTGGCTTCTGTGCGGCTGTTTGTGCTGCTGCTGCACGGTGGGCTGCAGTCTGTGGCCCGTCATCTGCCTCAACAAGAGAGTAAGTCCCACTCCAACAGCCTGACGTCAGCTCTCATCTACCATCAGATAGGAGTTTTAGCCAGATTTAATTCTCATTCCCACAATCTCTGGTCAAACTTAAGATAACGTAAATCAATAATCTTGCATTTAGGATTTAAAAATAGTACTCAAGTAAGAGTAGCACTACTTCAACATGTTTTATTCAAGTCGAAGTAAAATGTATTTGCTAAATAGTCTACTCAGATACTGAGTAGCTGATCAAGTTATAAAACACTTAATATTTAGAAATAACATCATCAGACGGACCAAAATATAAAGTTAAGTGGAATATTTGGTATTTTAAGAACCAAAATTCCAATAATTCATATTAGTTACAAAAAATAACAAAATGGAACAAAAGAAAATTTAAAGAAAATTTTTCCAAATCAGTTTCTTTCAGTAAAAAACTTCTACAAAAACTGCAGGTGTGTGTCTGGTGAATATTTTGTTAAAACATGTTTGTTTTTCATTCAGTGGACAGAAAATCCAGCAATTTTACTGAAGAAAGAATAAAACTACTCAAAAGTACAACATTGTAAAAATACTCCTAGAAGTAATTTTTTCCCCCAAAAAGTTACTCAAGTAAATGTAAAACCTGCTTTCCAACTCTGGTTAAAGCTGATGGGCTCCAGTCGGTAGAACGTCGGGACCGCTCCGATCTGAAATCGGGAAATTCAACATGTTGGACTGTCTCTGTGTTTGAGAACGTGGCCTGTTGAATCAGAAAGTACAGTGACAATCCCAAACCAAGAACAGCAAATGTTTGTTCAACCAAAACAACAAGGAGAGAAACTGGATCAAAATTATATCACTGATTTGATATAAGTTTATTATAAGTTTACACTTTGGACTAGTTTCATTAGGAAACCTTTTATTCGTAAGATTTTTACTGTCACGTGAAGTCTTGTTACAATAAATTGTCCCAGAAGTTATTGTGATAAACAGTGATATTGTCAGTTTGAGACCATTTTCAAGTAATATAATGGTAACAGCATGAAAACACATTCTCAAAGATCAATAAGCTTTAAATTCTAATGAACATTTAACACTGGAGCTGGAAGACATTTTAAATATCCAACATAAATAAACAAAATAACAAATGAAATGAATTAAGAAGTCTCTGTAAACAAAACTGACCTTCAAATAAAAACAAAGACTAGTTAAGACCAAAACTTTAAACTGAAGACTTTTGTTATTCAGTTTTGGTAGAAACAGAAAAACGATAAATTATACAAATAGAAATGATTGAGTTTGTTCTAATTTATCATGCGATTAATTGATTTATTGCTTATTGTGACAGGCCTAATCACGTGTGTTTTCTCTCAGGGTTTGATTTTTAAATTCAGGCATAAGCGTGATGGTAATAACGGCTCATGTTCATGTTTTAGCGATTCTCTCTCCAATTTAAAGGTTGTTACTGACAACAAAGTGGAAATTACTGGCTGGTAAATTGGGGAGTTCAGTCCATAAATCCTGAAAGTGGGGGCAGTTTCCTCCTACCTGTTGGAGCGTTTGATTGACCTGTGATTCATGTCGTCTAACGTGCATCTCTTCATTTTTGTTTTTTTTTATTCCAAAGACAAGACGGTCAATCCAGAAGCTGTTAGAGTGGGAAAATAACCGATTATACCACAAGGTGAGGCACATGTCAACCTGTATATCTGCTTGTTGTGTGGAAGAGCGTGATTTGTCTGCGAGCGGCGCATCATCGTGACGGATAATGATCATTAATCTGTTCTGCAAACTGCGGTCTGCCACAGAGGCCTGAGAGGGCCGCGAGGTCGGCAGTAAAAGGCCGTGTTAATTTTGTTTTGTCTCACAGCAACAAATTACAGCTAGTAGCCGTGCGCAGAAATAAAGGAAGCTCTTCGGGGTGTCTGGCCACAGCTTGACCTCCGCGAGACCAGACAGTCCTGCTCCTGAATTCCCCCGACGCTAAAGAGGAGATCTCAGACAGATTCTCCTTCCTTTCTTTGTGTGTGTGTGTGTGATTCGGTTGGGGGTGTTTGAGTGTCTTTGTTTCTGCTGAAGAGCGGCGGAGATGTTCACTCCTCTGTTCTCCCTCCAGCTAGGACTGCACTGGAAGCTCAGCAAGAGAAAATGTGAAAGCAGCAACATGATGGAATATGTGAGTTCACCCGCGAACATTAGCTGATAGTTTCAAACAACTTTTGCAACTTTTATTTTAGTTATCTGATGATTAATGAGCCTTTTGTCCTTCTTATACAAGATATAAACTAAGTCACTTTTTTGCCCTACATGTAATAACAGTGTTCCTTTAGTAAACACTGAGCTAAAAAATACTTCTGATATCAACATGTGAAAAACTCAATACTTTTTGTGACTTATCAATGTAATTGGAATTAATTGATTAATAATTGGATAGCAAAAGGTGCTTGATAGATTTCTTATTACAGAATTTGAACAAAGTTTTTGAAAAGTTTTGTCAAACATTTTTACAAAGGGTGTTTTATTTAATCTTAATGACAAAATGTTTATATTGTGTGCAGAGATTAGTTCAATAAGGACTTAATATTGATGTTTTATGTATATTTACGAAACCCCACAGGAATTAATTATGTCTACTTGTCTTTTACTTTAACTTGGATAGCCTTTATTTTTATTCTTTTATGTTATTTGCAAAGATGAATGAGATCTATTTTGACTTTCTAAATGTGCAAATATGTCTTTAGTTTTAGTTCAATAAATTATTTACAGCTGGAGGGAATAAACACACAACTAAACCAGGTTTCATTTTCCTTCTACTCCACAATTATTCACTACTTTGTGTTGAGCTGTTGCAAAAAACCCCAATAAAATACAATAAAATTTGAGAAATAATAAAAAAAACAGTTCAGGATGTAGGAATATTTCTATATGCTTACCGCCTTTTTTTTTTCCAAAAGATGTTTCACAGAGAAAAAAAAATCACTTGGCGAAAAATAACTTCGGCCATTATTATATGAGGGTGATGCTATTCTAATTTATTGAACATGGCTGCATTCCTTACTTATTGCTTTAAAGCTAAAATATTTAGAGTGTTTTGCAGTTTTCCTGTAAACTGTTTTCTTCTCTCTGCAGGTGATTCTTATAGAATTCCTTCCTAAATATCCTATATTCCGACCGGACTGAGGAGAACGTCATCAGACCGGATGGACGGCCCTTCAATCTTATCCTTAGTGCCTTGTATGTATATATATATATGTATATATGTATATATATATATACACATATATACACACAGTATGTTGGAATAAGGGTCTGGCGTCTCTCGTGACGACCCCATACATCTCCCTGTACTTTGTACAAAACAATTTGCAACACTGTCACTTTGTTTTAGAGCAGATTTTTGCACATTTTCTCCCCGTTTGTTGATGTTGTTGCACTCTGATTTTTATTTTATCTCATGTGTTAAAACAAGTAAAACTTTTGAAAAGTGCATTTACCCCAAAGAACCTTCAGCCTGGTAAACCAGTGGCCCCTTCCTCGCAGAGGAATGTGATGCCTCCACCTTTCCGTGACGATCCTTGCCTTATGTACGGTCAGATATTAAAGTATAAATCGATGTAACTGGATCCAGTTCTTAGCAGGTAGATGAGACGATTGCCTAGCGCCCGGCGTACGTCTCCCCCTCCATGTTGTTTTCGTCTTTATATTAACTCTTTGTACCTGGGAATTAGCTAGTACAAGAAGTTGACGTGTAAATACCATGGTAGGATAAGCTGTACAGTGGTATGCCATTGTTTACATAAAGTTTACTTAGTCTTTTAGATTTTCTTTGCCAATATATTGCTGTACCATAGGTTTGATTAATGAAAGATGTCTAGTTCATATGGACCTGTTTACCTTGTAAGCCATATATAGTTACAGTGTATCTGATGCCAGATTATTGCACTTGAGCCCAGAGGAGAATCCTGATATTCAAACAAATTGTCTTTTGGTGGGTTTTTGCCAATGATCGATTCTATAGGTATTTTTTAATCCTTCGATTTTGCATTATTTTTGTAGTTTTGTATCCGTCTGTGCCGTATTGGAAGCACTTCACTTCGTTTCAGTCATCATCCTGAGTGATTGTGTTATTTTTCATTTAAGTCGGGGGTGTCCAAAGTGTGGCCCGGGGGCCATTTGTAGCCCCTGGACTGATTCTGTGCGGCCGATGACTTCAGTTCAAGAAAGATACAAATTTGATCAATGACAAAATGACCACAAACAAGTAAAATCTTCTTACAATAGAAAATATTTGCTAAAAATAACCATGCTTTTTCCATTCTCTTCAAGAACCAGTAACTTTTACTCAAACGTTTCACCCAAATCTCTGCTTCGAATTTATTTAATAAACTTAACTAAATACAGCAAGTATTTTCAAAGAAAGATTGGCCTAAATCCTGATTTTATAAATTTTTTCTTTCAATTCATACCTCTAAAATTTACATAATTATTCTTCGTAAGGAAAATCTGCAGAACGTTTTAAGTTTTGGATCTAGAATAATTTACACATCATTTTCCAGCAGCAAATCCGACTTCTTGATTTGTTTAATTTAAATTTTGCTTAGTTTATTGTTGATTGGCCCATGTGACAAAAGGTTTGGACACCCCTGATTTAAGTCAAAACATTTTCTGGGTTTCATTTTATTAGTGCCTCTGGAATAGTACCGCCTCCTTTATGTGTGACGGAGACTCTGAAATCCTCCCGGTATTGTTACAGTTCATGTAAACGTTTGTCACCACGACCTAATTCCTCTGAAGAGCGAAAATAAACTGTTGATTTTCACCTTTTTTGTTTTTTTTGTTTCTTCTCTTAATTCGTGGCGTTCTGCAACCGAAGCTGCAGCAGTTTGTCATGTTTAACAAGGCACTGTATCGTTAACTTTAACAAGATGGGCTGCAATTACTTGACACATTTGTAAAACGTAGGAACGCTGTTACCATAACCTGCTGCTACTTCCTACTTTTATAGACCGGTGGTCAGAGAGGTGGAAGCTCGCTTCAATCTTTTTCTACTGTATCTTAAATACAAAAAAACTCCCCTTGCACTGGTCCTGTGTTTCTGTTTCCCATTCAATCTTAGTCTTATGGCAGTAACTCGAGAAAAACTATGACCGAGTGTTAGGGCCATGCCAAGAAACAATAAAAACCAAATTACAAGAATAAAGTTATAAAAAGTCATTTTTGTGAGAATAAAGTCACATTTTGAAATTAAGTTGGATTTATGAGAATAAAAACATGATATAGAACTGTAACTTTGTCATAATACTACTTTATCTCTCATAATTTACTTTATTTTCTTAGGGTAGCCGTTAGTCAGTCCATAAAAAGCAACTCACTTATGGATTGCAGAGGATCTGTGATGCTGTGGGCCAGCTTGTATTCCAATTAGAGTTCTGTTAGAAATCATAACATGAACAAGCTTTTACATAAAAATCAAAATAAATTGCAAATGGATCATACATCAGTCAGTGTACAAAAGCAAACATTTTTCTTGTTTTTAGATTTTTTTATGCTAAAAAGGCTGTGAAAATCAGAATTAATCCAAACATGCAACTAAAACATTACTACATATGAAGACTCAAATATACGAATCATCTGAATTACCTGAATCTTTCCCAGTCCAGATTAGGCTGAGTGTGAAATTATGCAAACATTTCATATTTATTTAATACATATTTTTTACCACTAGGGGGCAGGCTGAGCAGTTCAGACACAGCTCTCCAAAAGTATCAATACACCATGAAGTTTTATACACTCATGTTGCAACCATGAGAAACTTTGATTTTATTTAGATTTTATGTGGAAACTAATTAACAGGAAAAAGATTTAAGTGTTCACCTTTTTGTTTCTCCAAATTTTAAAGAACAGAGTCAATTTGAAATACAAATCAGAAATTTCAACAAAACTATAAATCAAAACTGGTAGAGATGCAATTGAATCAAGAATTGACCTAGAAGGGCTTCCATACATATTACACTTCCCATCTGGAGTATCAAACACACCCATACCTTCTCATTTTAAACATTTTTTTAGTACTTCGAAACATTTCTTCGACTTCAACATGTTAAACTCTACAAAATGAAACCAAAGAAAACATGATTTGATATGATTTTATTGAACAAAACTGAACAGAGTGGGGATTATTTACACGTTACTTGGTTTATAGTTCAAAAAGCCACTTTGTTGTTCGACAGCTGCCTCCGTCGGGATGCAGGCAAGGCCACTTTAAATCTACAAACTGCATTTATTAACACATTTTGGTACAGAGACAGTTTAAGGCAGGTATTTGTCCTTCAGTACCTCCAAGGCACCAACTTCCTTTAAGTCTGTCAAGATTAACTATTTATGGAAATAAATACAATGCTAAAAATGAGGGCTCACATAAAAGAAACTTAAAAAATAATCAGATTAGTAACAGTTTCATTAGGAAAAATAACTCAAGAAGAGAACTGCAAGCTTATTTGTTGTTCCTGAATGGGATTAATAATAAGAGCCTAAACAATGAATAAATTTGTTTTCTAATCCAAATGTAGTATAATTTGTACATGTCACATTTTACTATTACACCAGCAACACCTCTATGTTTGTAACTTTTCCTGCTTCTTCTAATAAAAATGTACATTTATACTGCAAAATACCAAACCCTCCTTCGACAACACTATGATTTTATTCAAATTGTAAAATAAATATTTTGCATCATGCTCACAAAGAGCTTTAATTTTGGACTGAATCATACTGTTCATTCTTTTGGCATCTGTCCACAGTCAGGATCTTACATTAAAGTTTATACTAGCAACAGATGCTAGAATCAGTCATCAAAACTGAATCCTTCCAGTTAGTTTTGACTAAAGTTTTATGATTTGTGCATCTTAGTGTTACAACCAGTTTCTACAGGACAGCTTTAACAGACGGGACTGGGATTATGTACAATGTTATGCATAAAACTAACAAATATAATCAGAGATTAAAGGAATGCAGCTGAACAGGGCTACTTGTGAATGCTCACATGAACACAAAAAAAGACAGTTTGTTTTTAATCACACTAAACTTCCAGGCCAGGACACAACAGTCAGAGTGACTTTGTTCTTCTGCAGCTTGAGCATCGGGATGAGCGAGGAGTTGTTCATCCCCACCGTCGTAGCGCCGTTCACCGCCACGATCTCGTCGCCGCACCTGAAGAGAAACAGCCGCCGTTAACGCAGAATCTGGAGGTACGGACGGGCAAAATACAATTTTACGGAGTAATTTTGGTTTCTTGTGCAAAAGTCTCTGTACCAGAAGAGGGGAGAGATCCCAAAAATTATACTCAAGTAAAAGTAAAAAGTAGCCATCCAAGAAATTACTCAATTGCTGAGAGTCTATTTTTAAAAATTACATCACCAAACAGATGATGTAGTTCGTTACATGGCAATTTTGGTATTTTAAGTCAAAAATGACAATAACGCATAAAAGTAACAAAAAACAACAAAATCTCCCAAAAGAAAAATTTTCCAAATCAGATTCTTTCAATAAAAAAACTTATAAAACTTTAACAAGAACAGCAGCTGTGTGTTTGTGTCTGGTGACTTTTTGGTTAAAACGCGTTTGATTTTCATTCAGTGAGTAGAAAATCCGAGCTGCACAGTAGCGCAGTTGGTAGCAAGAAGGTTCTGGGTTCGATTCCCGGCCGGGTTCTTTCTGCACGGAGTTTGCATGTTCTCCCCGTGCATGTGTGGGTTCTCTCTGGGTTCTCCGGCTTCCTCCCACAGTCCAAAAACATGATTGTCAGGTTAATTGGTCTTTCCAAATTCTCCCTAGGTGTGAGTGTGTGTGCATGGTTGTTTGTCCTGTTTGTTTCTGTGTTGCCCTGCGACAGACTGGCGACCTGTCCAGGGTGACCCCGCCTCTCGCCCGGAACGCAGCTGGAGATTGGCACCAGCAACACCCGACCCCGTTAGGGACAAAGGTGAAAGAAAATGGATGGATGGGTAGAAAATTCAGAAATTTTACTTAAGAGTAGAAATACTTAATAAAATTCATAAAATAACTCGAGTAAGAGTAGCAATACTGCATAATAAAATTACTCAAAAGAAGAAAGTTCAGCACAGCAAAAATAATCCTACAAGTATTTTTTTCCCCAAAATGTTACCAAACTCTGCTTAGTACACATGAAATAAGAAAACTTAGAAGTTAGTTTTCGTCAGCAGAAAATGTGGGCTTGTTTTTAGTGAATAATTCATTAAAATAAATTTAAAAAGTGGCAGATTATTTAGCTTATAACAAGACATTTTTACTGTTAATAATGAAATAATCTGCCAATAAAACTAGAACTTTTTTATCAGTGTTAAGGATTTATTTACTTAAAATAAGCTACATCTTGCTGAAAAGATACTTGTAAGTTAGTTTCGTACTATACTAGAGCAAAAACAACCAGGTACGATTTTGTGTTTTTGCAGTGCATCAAATAAGAATCTAAACTCTCTCTAATATCACCATGGACAGTTTTAGTATTTTCAATGAAAACGTCAATACATTTGAAAATGCAATTAATATGTGCAGCTTAGTGATAAAGTTACACTTCTTTACACGTTATAAATGGGAATGTTTTTCCAGAGCATTATTTGTGTATAATTGCTGTGACAAACAGTCATACCTAAAAGTAATGCAATAAATAGTTCTTATCACAATAGTGCTGCAGGGTCTGTATCGTCTGCCTGTGTCTGGAGGGACTCGACTCAAAGTGTGGTGAGTTTTACTTACTTTAGACGGCCGTCGAAGTGAGCGGGCGTCCCAGGCACGATAGTTTTAATGAAAAATGGCTGCTGCCCGTGGCTCTCCTCGTAACCGCCGACGATGCTGAAGCCCCAGCTCTCGCTGTTGGTCTTCTGCAGGACGATGTCTCTGCACCAGTGCATGTGACTGAGGGACAAAGTCAGAGTTAGAGCGATTGAACAAACAGCAGAGCATCCGTTGTGATCAACACTGCAACTCTGTAGCTCCTCCACTGTGACTCTGGATTTCTGCAGGTTTCACCAACTCAAATTTAAGACCTGTAAATTATTACAGAAATTTACAGGTTCAGCTAACTGCCGATAAAATTTTAAGTTATCCATGACTGATGCTTATTGGCAGCTAGTTAGCAATAACCTCAAGCGCTAACGAATCAACATTCTGCCCCAAGTTGCAGAACGCGATGAAGATTTCAAAACTGACAGGAATAAATGATAACCTCATTTGAAAGGTTCTGCATAAGACTTACACCAGTAATGACACTTTTAATGCAACTTTTCACAAAAGTAAGACAGTCTATCACCTACAGAACATTTTAAGTTTTTCTCCTGTTTTTGCTCTTTTGCTATAAATGGTTGATCTAGATTAAACCTCATCTCTCAAAAACAAACATTAGTGACATCACAAAATGTTAATTTAAGAGAATATGACACCATTTTCTTGTTTCCCCCCCCCCCACCCCCTCATTATTTGCATCGTTTAAATAATAAACAATGCAGATGTTTATGGTTAATTTATTTAATAGGAGGTGTTAGAATAAATTACCTAGGCACCACACAAACAAGGAAAGAAGCTTCACATCAGCCTTACATAAATGATAATGCGCATAGTTAAAAACACAAGCAAGCAAGTATAATAATCCAACAGGAGGATAGAGAAAACTGCAAAAAATACAAAATCTTACCAAATATCTTAGTATTATTGACCTAAAACAATCTCCTATATCTTGCTGAAAGTTACTTCTAAGTTAGTTTTCTCTAATTTCAGTCTAGTAATGCATTTGGACTAGAAACTGGGCCAAAGAACGTGGTAATATTTTGTGTTTTTGCAGAGTTCCTGGGTTTAGTGGTTGGGATTTACCTCGGTAACCCCAGCCAGTGCGTCCACAGCGGCGTCCAGGTCAGGATCTCGTCTCGCTGGTCGTCCATGTGGTCAAAGTCGTCTCTGCTGCCGGTCTCCGCGTCGTCCTCGGCGCTGTCGGAGAGCGTCTGGATGACGCGCAGCACCACCTGGGCCTGAGCCGTCTGGGCCTTCAGAACCGACACGGCCTCGTTGTAGGTCAGCTGCGTCAGATCGACGCCGTTGATGCTCAGCAGAACGTCGCCTGAGGAAGTTTAACGTTTAATAAATACAAAACGCAACATATTTTCTCTAAATTACAGAAAGTGATTGTTGGTCTGAATAATCCAACTCTGTAACCCACTCCCAAATATCTTCAGGAAACATTAAAGTGGCAGTGTGCAAGTTTAATAAAAAATATTTTTTTCTACATATTTGTTAAAACTGCCACTATCTGGTGACAATTTATAAGATGATAATCTGTGAAATTACCAATCTGCTGCGCCTCCTTCCTGAGCTACTGTTGCAGTTTGAAGAAATGCAACCAAAAACAACTAATCAGAGCCAGGAGGAGGGGCTTAGCGCTGTCAATCAACCACATTTACTGCTAAATGTGCCGTGACTGATTAATCATGAACTGGAGTATACAGACTGACGGGCCATTAGCAGGAAAAACATTCAGAGCAGTAATTAAGCCAAAGCTGGACAAAATGCATATAAATTTAAGATATAAAAACCTTTGTAAATATGGTTTGCCCAATTAAGTGGAATAGGTTTAATACATTTTTGGCAATAGAAAGTTTATTGTCTTATTAAAAATGCAATTAATTTGTTTATTTGCATCTTTTAATGCATTTCTGATATTGTATGAAAAGGAGATTAAATGAAAAATCTGCAAAATGTTTAATTTTTCTTATGCAATTAATCATCTTAATAATCAATTACTAAAGTAATTATTAGCTCCAGCCCAAATACTAGCCATTACCTGGTGAAGTTAAAGTTTATTAGATCGAAATAAATATTAATTTTCCAAAGTTTAAGCTGATTGATTTGATGAATCGGCTCCTCTTCGCTCACATCCTCTCCGTTTACGGCTCTCAAGCCACACATTGTGTCTCCTCTGAATGGAGGCAGGATGAAAAGACGGAATAGCCCTTTTCCTATACAACCTATTGTCAATTTTACACAATAGGTCTGGACTGGTCTTTGAAAGCAGTTCAAGGACCAGTCCAGAGCCAGCATCGAGGCTCTAAACTGGTGTTTTGATGGCCAAACAACTGGCCAGGAAAACTGCTAGCGAAACACTGCTAACACTTCACTCATCAGAGGGAAAACAGGAGTGAGAAGCCGACGCCATTAAAGAATCAGAGGAAACTACAAAGACTTCTGACAGAAATCAGATGGAGTTTATGAATTTACTTTTGTCACTCCAAACCCTCCATAGATTTATTTATTTTAGATGTTTAAAATGTATTTTAAAATGTTGATATGTAATGAAAAGTTACTGATCTTTTTGAGGGTATACTTGCATCATTAGATTGCTTGAAAATGGTTTCCAAACAACAATATTGTTGTTTATCACAGTAACGTCTGGGCAAATTTATTATGTCTGATGTAGTTTGAATCAAAGCTCTTTGAGTTTCTGGTTGTTTTTCCTCTGGTAAAGTCAGAAATGATGACCTCAGAGTTAAAACAAAGCAACAGGGCTCCAGTCAGAGAGAAATGTTGTGAGGTGACATTATGAGGGGATGAGTCATGATTCAGATGGTACTATGTAAGGTTCAAACAATAATTACAAATAAAGTGGAACTTCTTTGGTTCTCATAAACACAACTGTGGAAATACCCACAGGAAAAAAAAGATAAAAGTCTGAATATTACTCCAAACATACCAACTGTGTCTACTTGCACTTTGGTGCCTAACCCTGAACAGGTTAGGATAGGTTTATGGCCTAAACAAAACATATTAATTACATATTTTGCATAAAATTATTCTTAGAGGATGAGATTCTGTATATTTTGAGCCTCTTGTGATCCAAATAAGCTGCTGATGGACACCTTACCCCCAACTCAATGTTTATTCTCACACGTGAAAACGGCTGAAAGCAGATGTGCATTTATGCAACCGTACATCTTTGAAAAGCAGAAGTGGAGCCTCCTGCACAACCAGCAAGAATGTAGCAAGTGGTTTCTGGATGGCAAGTCAACAAAAAAAAAAAAAAAAAAAAAGGTCTTTTCCAGAAGCGGTGGTCCAGCACGTTTGGTCTAGCGGACCAAACGTGCTGGAGCTCCTCTGGAGTTGCTAGGAGACGGGTGGAATTCCGCTGGTGTTGCTAGGTAACGGCGCAGTGCCCGTTGAATGCGACTCAACTATCGGCAGGATTTACAATCGGCCCATTTTCCAGGCACAAAAACGGCTGTGTGCACTTTTTTTTACGCTATTGAGCTGTTTTTAGAAGTAGTTGAGACTCACATGGAAGCATATAAAACATGTAAAAAGTCATTTTTGATTAATAGATCCCCTTTAACAGCAATTTTATGCCAGCTTGTTTCCATCAGAGTATCTAAAAGCACCTATTCGATACCTCAAAGCAAACTGTTCCTGTGCATTTCCATATAAAAAAAAAAAAAGAAGATTAAATCAGTTTTCAGTTTTTTTTAAAATGTCATTAAATGAAACCGGAAGAATCCTGGACCAAGATGTGGTCCTGTACCTCTTTTGATGGTGCCATCTCTGTGCAGACAGCCAACTGGCTGAACACTGGTGATGTAAACAGGCAGCCTGCTGCGGCAGTCCCTCCCCCCAGCTATGGTGATGCCCAGAGACGTTCGAGGTTCCTTCTTCAGGCTCACCGTCTTCTCCTGACAAGTAAAACCGCCCGGTGGATCCTATAAAACAAACCAAGAAAACACAAAAATATTCAGGATTCAACCCACACATATTCATAAATTACTATAATTTAGCGGGATCTTTTGACGCAGCAGATTCCATTCAGAGGACCACTTGTAGAAACAAATGTGAAACATTTGAGACCGAGCTGAGAGGTAAAAGGGTACAAGTGTGAGGATCAACACGCGCCGCTCGTAGTGGAAAAGATGTGTGGAAAATGACAACTTCAAGCAGCCTTCTCGCTGCTCCACGGAGTCTGTAAACTGTCAGAAGGGAAGCTTGGGGGAGGCGGGGGTTCTTCCTTCCCACAGCAGGGAACCCATCCCCCCCACGCAAGACGAAAAGATTCGACTCCACAGGCGAAAGCTAACTGTTACCAGCTTTGATCCTCTCACCTCCCAGAGAAACAACCAAAAAAAACAAGAAGAAGAAGACAGCGGCCCCACGGCGGCAGAGCAGCACCCCGACTCTTTTGATCAGGACAGAGGGAGGCCCAGAGCTTTCATCTCCAATGCAGGTGAAAACTTCTCACCCCTGACCTGAGGGGGGAATCGCTTTTCCCTTTACCGACCTACAGAGGAGCCAGAGTCCCCAAAAACTGCACTCAAGTAAGAGAAGCACGACTTCAACATATTTATACTCAAGTAAAAGTCAAAGGAAGCCAAGACGATTACTGAAGAGTAAAACGGTGTTTGGTAAACGTTCTCAGTAATTAATTAATCATTTAGTAATTACACAATTAGATGGACCAAGATATAAAGTTAAGTGTAAATTTTGGTACTTTAATGATCAAAACTATATATATAAGAAAATCAGACAAAAGAAAATGTTTCCAAACTAGTTTCTTTCAATAAAGAAAAAGTATGAAACTTAAAAACTGCAGGTTTGTGTCTGGTGAATTTTGGTTAAAACACATTTGATTTTCATTCTGTGGGCTGAAAATCCAGAGTTGGGTAGTTACTAGTTACATTTACTTAATAATAAATATTTTACCACATCACTTTTATTTTCTAGCTGAAAGATAATTTGACGGTGTTCAGATTTGCCCTCTGCTGGTTTCCTCAGTGTGTGAACCTCAGCGAACGTTTCGCTGCAAACCAAATGAGTTTCTGACCGTTTTATCAGCCGAAGCAAAGCAATCCCATCACACCTGTCTGAGTTCATCTTCCTGCTGTTTTTATGTCACAATTATCCAACCAGAACTGTTTTTCCTGTTTACAATTTAAATGCTTTATATATAGAGAGAAACCACTCAAGTAAAATGTAAGTACTTACTACCCAACTTGCAGATAAACATATTTTTTGATAAAAATGCTCGTCATTTGTGACACCAGAACCTGGTTCTGCTGTGTTTTCACAGCCAAAGAAAAGGAGAAAAAACTAAAAAGCATAAATGTTGTTTGTGCAACCTTCAGGTAGGTGGTCTGCCGCCTGAAGTACTGTGGCTCCGGGGCCCTTCTCACTCCTCTGCTGTGTTGTCCCTCTCTGCTGCTTCCTGCTTCCTCTGGGGTCTCCGCTGGCCGCAGAACAGCAAAGTTCACACACTTTTCACTGTTCTAAAAAACACAAAAGAAGAACATTTGTCTCGAGCAGTAGTAAGCGGCTGATAAACATATTGTTATAAATATTCCTAGTTTTGATCAGACCTGGGCAGAAATCTCTGTCTGTAGAAATGGCAATATCAGACACCAAAATATACAATTAGTATTTCTCTGTTAATATTTCCTTTGCAGTTTTGTTGCCTCGTTTTTTAGCTTTGACTTGTAATTCTGGTCTGTAATTGATTTTCTTGAAGCCTGTGCATCTTTCATTATAACTGAAGTTCATCTCCATTTTAATGTTACTAATTTCATCGTCATATTCATCTAAAATGAAGGTGTGTGCCCACTATAGGTATTTATATGGTTCCAACATGTCCATCCATTTTCTGTTCACCCTGCAAATGAATGAAGGCAGAAAGAAAAGTAAGGAATGAAGAAAGGAAGGAATGGAGGGACGAAGCAAAGGGAGGAAGGATGCAAAAAAGGAAGGAAAGAGTATGAAGGATGGAAGCAAGGAGGGATAATGTAAAGAAAGAAGGAAGGAAGGAAGGACACAAGGACAGGGGCAAGAGGGTGGGGAGGGGGAAGGTAGGTAGGTTGAGTTTAGTTTAAGAACAATTTTCAAACTAAATTAAATAAATAAAAGCTGCCTCAGACTTCAGCTGGTCTCCATCTGCAGTTCCTGAGCAGCTCAGTTAATCACAGTCCAAACCCATAAAGCCTCCAGTCTCTACACAGAGGCTGCAGGTCCAAACATGCAGCAGAGTCAGAAAAAAGCAGCTGATGTCCAACCTGTATGATCATGGCGGCGCTCTCCGGCGTGCCGTGCATCAGGTCGTGTCCGTTTATGGCCAGAACTTTATCGTTGTTCCTCAGTTTTCCGTCTTTGGCTGCCAAGCCGCCGGGCAGAAGGTCCAGGATGAAAACGCCGCTCTCGTCGGACTTCCGGATGAGTTTGATGCCGAGCGGCTCGGTGCGGTGCGTCTTCGTTAGCATGACGTGCAGAACCTTCCCGGGGTTGTGCAGGTCGGATGGACTGTTGCCGTGGGAACCATGAGGGGGCTGGGAGGCGGCGGCGGCGGAGGGGTGATGATCCGAGCGTTGATCTCTTATTTTGAAGCCTTTCTCTTGCATGACGGTGAGCCGGAGGAGCGGGGAGCGCTGCAGAACCGTAATGGCCCGAGTGTGGGGAACCGAAGCCAAGTTGACGTCGTTCACCTGGAAACGAGACACCAGGATGAAACGACACGACCCAGAACTGTGATCCCACTGAATAAAGAGCTTAAAACTTTATTCCCGCTGAAAACTTAGAGACATCTACAGGTAGAGGTCACAACAAGCAATACATCAATTAATCACATGATTAATTAAACCAAACTCAATAATTTCCATTTGCACGATTTGTTATTTTTTCTCTTTTTACCAAAAACTGAATAGCAAAAATTTTTAGTCTGAACTTTTACAGAGACATCATAATTCATTTTCTTTGTTGATTCTGTTTTATTTATTTATTTTGGATAATTAAAATATTAATATTGAGTTAATTGGAAATATATAATTTTAATGAATCACAAACTTCCAGAAAACTGCAAAGATGCAGAAACGCAGTTTATTTAAATGAAGGACAAACCCCCACTTGTTTAGAACAGAGTTTGATTAATATATTTTACAATTGTTTTTCGATGATTCTGACAAAATGTAGAGTTTGTTGATGGTTTCATATTTGGTTACTGTGTTATGTAAATAACTGAACTGTGTTGTTGCTGAAATGTGACCTACACAAACTTCACCTCAGCTGTATGTAAATAAAGGTAGAAATCAGGATTAATTAACATTTCTGGTTAAAACTTCAAATTATTTTCCTTTATATAAATCTAGAACAAAGAATAAAAAATAAAACAAAAACTTTACATGTCTTCTTATAAAAACAAACATGTCCAGTAGAGAAAAATAAACAACACGTTACTTTTCTTTGGAAATCAAACCAGCAGTTTGCTGCAGGCAGGTGAGGCTGCTCTCTCTGAAATGACGCGTTTGTGTCTGGTGTAAACACGCCCCGTTACCACGGCGATAAAACTCGTTAATCTTGAATATCTACTCACCCCCGCTGCGTCACTAGAAAAGAAAACAGCGTTTGCATTATCCTGAGTACAGTTTGAAGTTGTTCTTTGAAAACCAGGCTGGGATGAGCGGTGTCACGCTATGCAGCGTTTCCCACACAATTCCAGCAGTCAGACACATTGGAATATTTATTTAGGAATTAACCAATACCTAAATTAAGAAATCTTTTATCTTGGAGATCATCCATTAACCCCCCTTTTCTCCTTAAATGCAGTCATGTTACATCAGTCTCTTCCCTGCTAAATACACGGATCGTGTAAGCAAAGAAAGCTCAACGGATTACAGCGTTTCCGAACATGTAGCAACACCGTCCTTCCTGCTGCCGCAGAGAGATCACAACCCTGCAGTTTACGCTTTCCTCTGGAAACTATCTGCTTTCTTACTTTCCCTTTTAGTGCACTTTTTCTGCAGGCTATCCACCGAACTGTGGAGCATTTTCATGTATTTTCATTATTTTTAAGATGGTGTTGCATAAATCAGAAGTTTATTCTTCTCATGGTGGTTCTATTGTAAGGAGTGATGGACCATGAATGGCCTGTAAACGGATAAAAGGAGTTCAGACAGCTTGGAAAACTTGCGATTTTAGAAAAGTTTTGTAAACTTTCATACTCAGAGAAATCCAGATCAGATTTTTTTCTGAAGTAAGCGCTGGGACTGTCACAAAAGCAAATTTTGCTGGACGATAAAGAAATTACTGCGATAAATGATAATATTGGGGGTTTTTACGGCCATTTTCAGGTATTATAATAGTAATGGCTTGATAATGTAAGAACACATTCTCAAAGATCAATAAACTTTAAAAACTTCTGAAAGTCTAACTGGAGCTGTGTTTTAAATGTGAAAAATAAATAAAAACAAAATTGTCATTTTAAAAAAAGGCTAGTTGAGTCTGAAGACTATAATCATCCAGTTTTTGATATAAAGAGAGAAAAAAAACAATAAATGATGCAAATGGAAATTACTGAGGTTGAGTTTCAATACATCATAAATTTATTAATTTATAGGTTATTGTGACAGGCCTAGTAGGTAATTTGTCATGTTTGTCTCTCTGTCAGGTTTGCTCCGGCTGTGTTTTGGCTCCACCTTCGTTCTCATGCTTTGCCTGAAGCCAAACTAAAACCGTGGATGTAAATGAAACGCTCATGATCCTCCTCCACTCCAGTTCAGATCCATTTCAATTGAAAGGCTGGAAAACCACATAAGACAGGAGCAAACCAGTCACCAAACGAGATGATAATCTACTTAATGTTGCTTCCTGCAAAAGATAAACTTCCCACCAAGTCTGGAATAATAACTCTTTAAACAAATGGCTAAAATGTAAATTAAAACATTTACAGTTGTTTTAGATTTCCTTTTCTTTCGTTTTCACTAGATGTGTAAATATGTATAATGTGGAACATATTTGGATGAGAGATTTGGGGTTAGGAGTTTATAAACTTTGTCCTTTTTAAACTAGATATAGCAGTTTTGTTTAGCTATATTTTCACCTGTTCGAAATAAATGAAGAATTAATTTAATTAATTTTATCTGGAGATGGTTTTTGTCAATAAGAACTTCATATTTTTTTACAATATCAAGTCAAAATAGCATGCCTGCACTGTGTTCAAGTAAGAAATAAAAATTAATTTGTAAAACTGAAATGTTAAATTTGATGCGGTTCAAAATTTTGATGAACTTTACTTCTGGGCTGACGCACCCAAGAAACAAAAATAGTGGAAATAGTTCCTCTGGAGCTCTGAACACTAAAAACTTATTAGCTAATAAAAGGTTTGCTATTAGTGCAGCTGAGAAAAATTCCCAAAAGTCACCAAAACAATAAGTATTGAGATTTAATCAAAGTTGGGTGGTAACGAGTTACATTTACTTGAGCAACCTTTTGGAAAAGTTATACTTTTTAGCAGTATTTTTACTGCACTGTACTTTTTACTTTTACTTGAGTAAAATTTTTGCATTTTCTACCCACTGAATGAAAAAACAAACACGTTTTAACCAAAAATTCACCAGACAAACACCAGCTGCAGTTTTTATTAAAGCTTCATGATTTTTATACTGAAAGAAACTGATTTAGAAAAAGAATTTGCTTACTTTTGTTATGTTGTAATCATGTTATTTATAGGAATCATTTTGCTCTTTAAAATACCAAAATTTCCGCATAATTTTTTGTATTTTGGTCCATCTGATGATGTAAGTTTTAAATATTAAAGGATTAATATTTTCAGTGGACTCTTTACCAAATACTTCTTTTACTTTAGTCATTTCTTAGATGACTACTTTTTACTTTTACTTGATTAAAAGTCTATTGAAGTATCGCTACTCTTACTTGAGTACAATTTTTCGGTACTTCTGGATTTAAGTTTAATCAATTTTTTAAAAAATGCCTCCAACTGGATCCCAAGAATAAACTAAAGGTGTTGGACCAAGAACCCATCTGAAGGTTCAGGACTCTGGTCCCAGTACTGGAGTCTGACCCGTCTAAATGAACTCTAAAACGACATGACATCATGTGAAGTGCTTGGCCCACCTCTAGGATGTGGTCCCCTGGAGCCAGTCTGCCATCGCGCGAGGCGACCGAGTCCCGGATAATCTCCTGGATCACGATGTTTCCCAGGGGAGTGTCTTTTCCTCCCACGATGCGGAGGCCCAGCTCCTCCTCGGGTTCGTCTCTGAACAGCTCCACCACGTTGGCCTCGGCCACCAGACTGGACCGCAGCGGCGTGTTGTCTGCAGAAACAAAGCTGGGTTCATCATCGCTGAGCCATAAATCATAAACAAATGGCCGATATACAAATAACAGAGTTTTCAAACATTTTTCACTGCATTTGTGATTTTATTATCCAAGGTGATGACTCAATGTCTTAGAAACTCATTTCAGTGTTAATGTTTGCTTAATTAACTTTTTTACATTTACTGAGTCCAGCCATTTAAATACTATTATTACATTCAGCTAAAATTAAGGCCACTGTAAAACTTTATACATCCTTTGCACTAATCACTTCTTAAAGTTATATTTTTTATTTGACATTTAGGAACAGAAATATATTTGCACACTGCAAAAAACACAAAATTATTTTTGGTTTACTTTCTATTGCAAATATCTTTATACACTTGAAATAAGACAAAACTAATTACAAGTAAATGTTCAGCAACAAATAGGAACTTATTTTAGGTTCATTTCTTAATATTTATTAAAATCTACAAGAATTTTCTCCCTTTTAAAAGTGAAACAATCTACCAATGAAACTGGTAAATTTTTGTCAAGGAATAAACACAAAACTCGCTCCTATGGCACACGCAACATTTACTTGTAATTACTTTTGTCTTATTTTAAGTGTTCCAAGATATTTGCACCAGAAGCTAAACCAAAAATACTTGGTAGGATTTTGTGTTTTTACAATGCATGGATGGCTTTCAAAATAAAATGTCCTGCTTCGAGAAGCAGAATAAGTCTGGGAACATTCTTTGGTCAGATAGGATCAGGATGGGTGTTTTGGTGCAGCTGGTATTCAGCGTGTTTGAGGAACAAAAGGGCAACGGAGGCAGGGGGAGTTCAGACACCAGAATGTCATTTTAAAATGATAACATTCATATAAATGGTAAATTACAGCCTGACATGATGATAAGATCTAATTTCAAACTTGGACTTCGAGTCATCTGCTGATGTGCCAAAGAGAAACTAATAATTAAGGTTGAAAACGGCAGAGGAAATAATATTTTGGGTTCAATTATTAAATTCTTGGTATTTTTAAGACTGAGTTTTACGTGGGAAAATAAATTAACCTTGACGAAGACAAATCGACTTTTAATTTTACGTTAAGGGAGACAGCCAACACCTCAAAGTGATTTATTGTGATAGGACAGCAGGTGCAGTAGCAGCTGACGGTTATGTAATGTTTAACAAGCATGTGCCGACCTTTGGTTCTGGCACTAAATTCATTAAAAGCCCAATTTACCTTCGTTTGACTTCAACCCAAAATGGTTGCATAATGCGGTTAAAAATTAACTTTTCCTTCCTAAACAATCACCTGACCTCAAAATGCAAAGCTGCATGTTTATGGCAAATGGCCTGAAATGTTTAGGAAACATTAAAAAATATAAAAATTAGAAATATGGTACAGTATGAGATTCCAATTTGATTAAAACTAACATGAAGTCACTTCATTTAAAGAAGTTTAAGTCAAAGACGTAGATTATATTTAAAACTAAATGTTTTAGTTTGCCATAGCGCAAACTAAAACATTTTCTATAACCATGAGAAAAACTTATTGCAGTTAGGAAAAAAATTAGAGACCACTTTAAATCATCAGTTTTTCTTATTTTACTTTTTATAGGTAAATGTTTGAGTAAAATGAACATTTTTCTTTTACTCTATGAACTACTGACAACATGTCTCTGAAATCCCAAGCAAAAGTTTTGTATTTATTTGCAGAAAATGAGAAATGGTCATAACAAAAAGGACTCAGTGCTTCCAGACATCAAACACTGTAAAGAAAACAAGTTAATATTCCTTTAGAAACAAGAATACTAATGTTTTAGCTCAGGAAGCCAGTATTTGGTGGAATAACATGGAGGTTTTCTATGGGGTTCAGTACAGTAGGTTCTTAGTTTTTTCCAGAGCTGTAGCTTTCTTTCAGCCTCCTGACCAGCAGTGCACAGAAACAGGTGTGGCAGCACTGACTTACTTTCTGCTTCATATAGCTGGAGAAAACACCAGTAACTCCAACATTTGCTCTGGCATTTTATTAAAAGAATTTTAAATCGCAGAAATTTTGTGATTTTAGCAGTTTTAAAACTCGACACATTAGAGAAAATGTATAGAAAGTTCAGAAATTTAGAGTTTTATATTAAAAAGTGCTTGCATTTAGGAAACAAGTAATTTTGCATCATCTTAACTAACTTAAAACCTAAATAGAAAATTTTTTTTTGAAAAAGTACTAATATTTGAAAAAATATATTATAATATTGAAAAAATGTATATTTGAAAGTGGGTGGAATTAGTATTTATTTTTGCTTATTTTAAAACAGTTTGTTTAAATATCCGGCCTCCACTGTGTTTCTAAATTCAAAGCTGGCGATCTTTACCTGGAAGAACTGTGTTAACCTTTAGAAGCAAAGCAATAATTATTGAATGATGTCGGCGGAGACATTTTCCACCTCTACGTTTTTCCACATGTCCCATATGACGCCGGACCTAATGGAGCGTTGTCGCTCTGTGTGTAAACTCCAGAAGCTTCCTGAAGCTCAGCGCAAGATTGAAAACTGGGTCAGTGGATTAAATAAATGCAAATTTAACCTTTTAAAGCTGTTGTCAGCAAGCTGATTTGGAGTCTTTGTGTTGCTTTTCTTTTTTCCCTTGGTTGAGAGTGAACAGAAATCAGAGGGACATTAATCAGCTCAGGTGTGTTGGCAGATGTTGATCTGTGATGTAGGTCTGCTGTTGCTTTAAGGGTTTTTCCGATGATGAAACTGTGTGGTTAAAGCATCTGTGAGATGATACATGTTCCTGCAGCTAGGCTGATGATTCACCTGCGATCAAGAGAATCATTTAAAACTGAAAACCGTAGCACCTCCGTCCTCCTAACGACGACTGCAGGAGTTAATCCACTTTTAAAGGAGAAGTTGTATGTGTTTTCAGCCACATTGGGCCATTTTACAGATCAAGTAACTTTGTACATACCTCTGTCTCTTTAAGAAACTCCTGCTCTTTTTAAAACTCCGCCTTCAGGAAGTCATAAAAACATGGCTCCTCCATTAAAACAACATTTTTAACAATTGTTTTACTAAGAATATAAACAATTGTATTTCAGTTAAAGGGATGATTTAGGCACAAAATAATTGTTGTGGGGAGATAAAACTGTGTTTTCCCCTTTTAAAATAAGAAAAGTATGTTTAAAAATCATTTGCTAAACAAATTCAACGGGGCTTAATTGTTTTCTTGTAAGAGTTTGTCTACTGACTTAGTTATGAAAAATACACATTAAATATGTTGTTGCTTTGATTTTGCCTTCTGTGTAACAAAGTAACGGTATAATAAGCCACACTTTATTTATTTTTTTGGGTCCACTTTTTGTTCTTGCCTTTGACAGCAATTTACATATTGTTTATCTATTTACAAGTTTGCTCCTGCATTTTTTCTTTATTATTTGACTTGTGTTCGGAAAAGTTAAAAAAATGACTGAAAAATAAATAAACTTATATCAAAGTAGCTCATAAATTGGTCTTAGTTGATACGCAGTTCCACCAGGTCTTTACTAATTGCTGTTGGCTAGTTTGAAGGAGCTGAGTGGGGCGGAGCTGCGGCTTGGAGGCGGAGCTAGGACCAACCAGGCGTTGCCATGGAGATTAAAGGCTTTCCAAGATGTGTGAAAGAAACAAGGCAACACTCCAGGTCTGTTTTAATGAGTGAATAACATTATAACATGATGTAAAGCTCAAAAAAAGGTGATTTTACTTCTTTCCGATGAGCCTCTGAAGGCACAATTAGCTGCCAGTGTTGCAAAGATGCAGCTTACGTAAACAGTCCGGGGAGGATGTGGTCATATTAAACATGTTGTGACAGAAAACAGGAGCAGGTGATAAAATTACGCCCTACCATCGTCGATTTCCTCGTAAGCAGGATTAATTAAGCCCGGCTCGGACTGATCCCGCGTGTGGTTTCGGGACAGAGTTGCTGAATGTTTCGCGTCTCCAGACGACTCGCCGTCACCCTTGCGTCCTTTTATTTCGTTCCAGGAGGGCCGCTTCCTCTTCTCCGCTTCCTCCCGTAGCCTCTTAAAAACAGGACATCTGGGAAAACACAAAGACATCACATAAGAGGTTTTATTCTTAGAAACAGGCTATAAATAAACTGAAGGAGACGGCGCTAATTGGGTCATAATACATGGAGCTGTAGAAATGGATGCTTACACAGGTTTGGACAACACGGGGTACTAAGAAAAGCAGAGCAGAGGTTTCCAACGTGGTTTTGTTTAATTTACTCAGATCTGCGCCTGCTGCTCGTTCCTCACTCCTGAACTTTGTATCCCTGTTATTTGCACAGAGGCAGCAGGAGGGCAGCCTGCCTCTCATAAGTAACTGAGTAATGTGTGACAAGGGCGATAAGCACCACGCTGTGCAAAACAGACCGACCCGCACCTTGTCTGGGACTCTGATTAAAAAGCAGAGCATTCGAGTTTTATCTGTAGCAACTGCACTGCAAACAAAATATTACCAAGTATCTTCAGCCAAGTTTTTAGGGAAAATATCTCATTACACTCGAAATGAGACAAAACTAACTTACAAGTAACTTTTCAACAAAACATAGGAGCTTGTTTTGCTTTGGAAAAGCAAAACTAGTCAAAGAAAAATCCTATTAAGCATCTTTTGCAATCCAATTATTAATCAGTAAATACAAAATAGATCAGTCCTGCACTGATGTTAAGTCAAGCAGAAAGGCCGCAGCTTTTCACATGTTAGAAGTTTTTATTTATTTATTTTATTTTTTTAGATGAATCCTTTGCTACAAATTATTGAGCTTCCATTAAAGGAACACTGTAACAAATTGATTTTCTTATTAAAAAGGGCAAAAATTACTATTTTATTTAAAAAATGCAAGTGAATTATTTGCAGGTTTTGTGCATTTATAATACTATATAAAAAGGTTTAAGAGATTAATGAAAAATCTGAAGAATTGTGCCATTTTATAAATGTTTGCTTCATTAATCATGAGAATAATCGATGGTCGCTAGCTGCAGCCATAATATAGATTAAACCACATTTTCCTTTAGCAACATTAGCATCCCAGCTACTAAAGCTGTGCATCAAGTGTAGAACATTTAGCAGCAAGAGAGACCACCCAGCTTGCCAATTAACTTGACATAAATACAGAGAGCCAATGGATAATCTACAACAAATTGCCTCCAGGCTGCCTTCTGTGATATCAGGTTTCTGACTGCAATTTGATGAAACCTGCAGCTGTAATTTGTAGCTTATTAAATGAAATGGAAAACAGTGAATTCAAAAATGTAAAATTCACAACCGCAAGAAAAATATTATGTACATCAGTACATGAGATGAAACTAAGCATGAAAATTAAGCTACATCCAAACATATACCGACATAATGTGAATTTTAATTAATTAGTAATTACTGTAAGAGGAGTGGGTGTAAAAATAAACTAATTCTTCTACCCACTCCTTTGAGCATTTACATGCACAACTGTTGTTCTTTTGTTTTTATACAACTCTGTTTAATCTTAATTATTTCTAAGTGGCGTATAACAAACAGAAAGGTTTCCCGAACTACAACATCAACTTAAATATTTCTTCAAATTGACTAAGTATTACGATCTTTAAAAAGTCTGACCCGTTGATTCTGATTTTGACCGATATCATCTAGATATAGCAAGAAAATCGCTGATTTGGCAACAGTGGGGTGATTCTTGTTAACTGGAAACGTGTAAACATGACCCGGTGGGCCGGTCCGTCCGCCAAACATCACAGCAGAGCAGAAGAAGAGAGCAGCTGATTTTTATTCCTCTGTTCGGGTTGATAAAATCTGCTTCATATTTAAGTATCAGCCGATCACCAATCTCCCAAGATTAAGAAAACCGGCCGATAAATCGGCGCCCCCACTAAATATGTTGTGATGAATCATGTGGATGTCAGCTAGAATCCTACCTGTTGTGCAGGTGAGGCTGCAGTTCGCAGCGCTGCATCTTCTGCTGGCACTCTGCGTAGTGGGGACAGGTCACCACCAGTTTGTCCAGCAGGTTCCTCACCAGCAGGCTGGAGGGTCGGCACTGGTGCAGCTGCAGACGCTGCCGATCCACGGGGCAAAAGTCCTGTTCCTTCAGGAAGTTGCTGAGACAGTGGAAGCAGTAAGTGTGTCCACACGGAGTGTCCATAGGTCTGAGGAGCGGCTGCAGGCAAATGTGACAAACCAACTCATCGTCCACCTCGTTCTGATACTCGTACAGGTGAGTGTCCTGAGTCTCGTGCTGCTGGCCGCATTCTTTACAAACGCGAGCCCAGGAGAGACCCGCAGACCCGCTGCTGGCAACGGGGACGGCGGTGGTTTTGGTTTCTGTTGCTGCCATCGTTTCAGGAAGTTTAGTCCACTGTCGTCTCACGCTGATCGGTTTCAGATGTTTACATCTTCATTTTCGAAGCTGAATAGATCCACCGTCACAGTGTTGTCTCCTGGTCTTCATCCTGACTTTCTGTGGAGAGAGCAAACCGGAGTGAGGTCCATGGCGGCACTTCAACTCGCACTGGCCACCGGCACAGGAAATCACAAATCCAGAGAGCAGCAGCAATATGGCAGCGAGCTGCAGCTGCTTCCTCTCTGCGAGTTTCCTGAGGGACAGAGGGAATTTCACTAGAAGTCAGCTAAAAGTCACGCTGCTTCTCACGGAAATCGCTAAACTCTGTGAAATGAGGCAGAAAAGAAATGGACTGAAGTCAAACCTGTGCTTATGGGAGAACCACATTGTACCTCAACAGTATAAAAGGTTTAAATTAGATTGGCCAGAAATGCAATCTGCCTTCACTAATGATCCAGTCAGCACAAACACCAGCGGTCACCGTGACTTTATGCAACTCCTAATCTCCTTTTTAATTCCTGAAAAACTAGAAGAAAATTTAAAGAAATTAAAACATTAAGAAAAAATCTCACAGTATCATGTTATTTCTACAACATATAATTTTTTTAAAATCTGAAATAGAAAACGTATTTGTTTTCTGTTTACTTTCCCTTTTGCAGTTATAATACTTATTAAAAACACTTGCTAATAAATAGAGATGCACCAATTAAAAACAAAGCTGCTCACTGAAACCAGACGATTTTCAGCATAATTACCCTCATCAGGAACAGGAAAATCTGACATTTCCACTTCTGTTTAGCCAAGCACATCTGTACTGCACTGACAAAACCACTTTTCAGTGTGAATGTTGTTGCTGAGTGACGACTCAAACTTAGCCATTATTGAAGTGAAATCAGAATTTACCCAAATGTTAAATACTTACAGCGACGGTGTTTACGCTGGCTATTTTTGGCAATAATCCTTTTTTGTAGCATGTTTTAAATAATGTTAATAAAATCATTCTGCGCTGCTCCTTTAGATTCCAAACCATGACTGAAACATTTACAAAACCACCTGAATTTCAGGATCCAGCTGACCAGGAGGACACAGCAACATGAGGGGGAAGGGCAGCAATGACTTACTTTGTGCTACATTGTATATGAAAAAAATTTTTGCTTGAGGAGATTCAAAAGACCAAACGTTAAACCACAGGAATAATATGATGGTATGAACATTTTTGTGATTTTAAGACCAAGAACATTTTGAACCAGAAAACACAACGTGTTTAACACTTGTGTCCAGATGTGGAAAAAACAAGAGAAGCCATCATTAAAGTAAATTTTCTAAAAGAGTTGAAGAGCATCCACTTAATATGAAGAGATCATTTATAAAATGCAAGCTACAATTAGAAAGCGTCACGCTACTACAATCATCCACCTTAACAAAAAAAGATTGACAGAAATAAAGAGGAGGAAAGTGTTGCCTTCAGGCTGCATGTGTGAAAAGGGTTTAAAAAAAATTTGTTGTCACTACCTTCATACTCCATATCTTTGTGATCCTTGTCCAGATTTCAGACTCCCAAACCAGAAAAAGAGAGGCTACGCTCTTTTCTGTGTTACTGGAGCGACTCGCAGGAGATAATATCTTCTGCCACTGCACGCAAACTCGAGACTCTAGCAGTCGCCCGAAGCCTGAATGAAACCAGAGCTCAGCCTCCCAGACCATCAGAATATGGCTGTGTGTGTGCAGCGCTCTGGATGTGCGCGCTCTCTGACTGCACTGGTACGAGGAATGCAAAGGGTACGAAGGGAGGGGTGGGCTGGGGTAACTCAGAAGCATGATAGGAAAGGGGAAAATGTTCAGCCTCTGTCGTCGGTGCCATTACTCAGGTATGTTCATGTATCAGGGTGAACCAGAGCGCTGACATCGTACCGCCACAGGTAAAAGGACTGTCGAATAAATGGTTGATACAAAACACAAAAGCCAAGTACAAAATTTGTGTGTGCAAGTTTTTTTGTTCTTTTTCCCATATGCAAACACAAGTCCGCTCCCTTTCTTTGCCTTTCCTAGCCTCAGGGAACATTTACGCCTGAAACGGGTCACATGGTGTCAAAACTGGAAAAACTAGACTCTATTAAACCAATTTCACTTTGTGCAAGAAATAAAAACGGCATGCAAAAAATATATATATTTTTCTTCTGCTTAGAAGCTGGTTAAAAACAGCAAAAAAAGACTAAATGTACTTAAGTTTTAAGTTTCTCAATCCTGGCCACCTGCTGACCCACCTGCTCATAAATACCTGAAAGTGATGCTTGTAAAACCTCCAGTTTCACTAGCAGCCCATTAATCACCAAACAGTTTTAATCTGGTGTAATGAAGCAGACAAATATCTAAAACATGCAGTCAAGGACCTTAAGGACCAAAGAATTGTACCACAAAGCAGGATTAGTGGTTTTGTGACGTCGCCACCCGCTCACAGTCATCTGTGCTATCAAAAATGTTCGTTTGTGCTGCTGACATTTTAAAGATGTCAATAAAAAATGTTTCCAGATGTCATTAAAGTTCAAACAAACAAAATTATGTCCATCAACTCTGCTGAATTTATTTTGAAGATATAAATGGAAGCTTAAACCAAACTGGTGCCACACATTTGCGCTACGTTGGTGCCGGTATCGTTTTAGAGCTATTAATAAAAACATTTCCAGAGCCCAAAGGTCCATCCTGTATGAATTTAATTAGACAAAAGTCAAAATGAAATAAATCTAAACTATAAAGACAAACTTAAAACAGTTATAACACTGGTTCTGATCGGTGGCTCTTTCGTCAAAAAAAGAAAGAAAGTCATTAATAAAATATTATTCATCTCTGCCGTTACAATGAAAAACCCACATTTCACAACATACGATTGCTTTTAAAAACTTAAACTGTGTCCAAACTGAACTCATACAAATAGTCCTGTCAAAATGACAAATACATATTTTGCTGGACAATAAATCATCCCAGAAATTATCGAGATAAAACGACAACATTGTTGTTTTGAGATAATTTTCAAGTGACATGGCAACTTTAGAATGTCAAAAAGAAAATTTTATGAACATTTAACTGGAACCCCATTTTAAATATCCAAAATAAATAAAATAAAATTAAAACAAACAAATAAAGTGAGTCAAGTCTCTATAAACTAATCTGCCCTTCAAAAAAAGGGTTAGTTGAGACCAAAGCACCAGATTTTTGTCCTCCATTTTTTGATAGAAAGAGAAAAACAATAAATCAAGTATATGTAAATTATTGAGCTTGTTTCAATTTATCATACGATTAATTGATTTATTGCTCATTGTAACAGATTCCTGCTTGTAGCCGACTGTCACACGTTGTTCTTAAAGCTCAACAAAGGCAACACTTGGTCCATCAGAACTGCCTTGTAATCATGTGAGAGCGTTAGCTTCCAGGGGAAACGTCTGCAGCCCTTCAGCGTCCTCCAGCTGCTTTCAGGATTACCGGCGGCGGCATTTCTTCAAAGCGGGTCGAATCCCCCGCTCCAATGGCCGACGTGAGTCAATCACATGTGCTGCAGCCCCGCCCTCTGCGAACGCAGGTGAGGCAGAGTTCGACTGCGGTTTTTCCAGATCTGCATGTCACTGAACGTTGCGCCAACGTCTGGTATTCTCAGCAGCAACATGAAATTTAATTAAATACAAACACAGCTGTTGGAACCTGTGAATCATCAGCGTCTGGGAATATCACAAAAGAAAACTTCAGACATTTCAGATGCTTGACGTAATGAGCAAAAACGCCATATTTCTCCTCAGTAAAGAGGGTTTCAAGCCGTACCATACATGCCTGAAGTTTGACCGATTACTCTGAGGTTTGTTGGTGAAACTTGTTTCTCTAAAGATTTTCCCACATGGCTTCTTCCTACTTTGTTTTTCCTTGTTCTACTCTGCAGTTTAAATCTCCCACTTATTTATTTGACATCTGTTCTCATAATTCCTCAATTTAAAGTACATGTACAAGTCCGATTATGGTCATAATGTGATTCCATTTTTTCCACCAGGCTGCAGGAACAATAGGCAAATTCTTCTGCTTTGCATTCAATCAGCTGTTTGTTTTGCATGTGCAGGGATCAACTAAACCCAACGACTACGACAATCCTAAAGTCTCTTTCTTCATGTTTCATTTACTTATAAAACCAAAAACACTTTATTCTGATGTCTGCAACAAATTAAACATTGTATTCACAAATACAAAAGCACTCAGTCCATTTTTGTCTATTGAAAACCAAAGTGGAAAAACAAGAGATTATCTTGTTTTTCCACTTTGCCTTTTGCAATTTTCTACAAAAGGCACCCAACAAACAACACTTATGTTATTTAAGTATACACTTAAAGTAAGATCAGTAATCAAACTCCTAAAGGTTCAAGGGGTCATCTCTGATAAAGTTGTGCTATTCCAAAACACCAACTTTCCATAGGAAACCCTTGTTGTATTTGACCAAAATTAATAAGTGGGTGTAAAACAGAAATAATAAATAAATCGTCACTGGAGTTCTCTGGCCTTACAGACTAAAAATTATGGTTAACGAAAGAAAAACCATTCGCTGTTGTCCCTAGCATTTTACATTTAAGACAGTCAGACAGAAGGATAGTCAGACAGATGGATAAGTCGGACAGATGGCTAGATAAGTTTCTACAATGAAAACAAATAAGAATACACATCGCACAATTAAAAGAATTAAAGCACAACACTTCAACCATTGCTTGTAAACCAAACACAAAGCATTCATCTGCTCCAAATGTTTTAGAGCCACATTTATATCGTTCTTAAACTTCAGTTGTGGACCACACAAAATGAATCCAAAGGCCACAGATGGCCCGCGAGCCGCAGTTTGAACACCCCTGCCCTGAAAGCTGTTAAATAGCGCTTTCATTCGATAAGTAATTAGAGATCCAACTTCAGATTATAAATGAAAACCATGGCGAGTCAGTGGAAACGGTTAAAAAAGACCCCAAAAGAACCAATAATTGACATAATCTTGATGTTTCTTATTATTCTGACTGAACTCAGCAACAATAACCAGCGCTTCCCATCCCGTCGGGATTGTCACCATAAATAACTCCCTGTCATCCAGGTGCTCCTAATCTCCTCTCCACTGACAGGTCCCATTGACAGAGGAGGCAATAAAACCGGGACCTTACTGGTCTAACTGGGCATCTACAGCAACGGCTTCACCTTCAGCTCGGCTCGCGCTAACTGCTACACACCTTGAGCTCCGAAACTCACTTCTCTACCGCCGAAAGGTCGCGATTTACAGCACAAACACACGACAAACCCACCCACATCCCGGTTTCCAGCCAGCAAGTAGTCTATATGTGTCTGCTTAAAGCCATAAAAGCAGTTTATATCGGATCGACGCCGAAACTCGTCTTACCTGTGTGTGAAGGTTGTTTTCCGGAAGTAGCTAACGTGTCGCTCGCTAGCTGCCACAAACCAGCTCCCGGTGAAGTGGAAGAATGAAAACAGATAAAGTAAAAACCAGGTAAATGTTTCCTCAGATCAATAATCCTGAGGGTTTGTGTCCAGTCTCATTTCTATCTGCGACCTGACAGCCCGCCCGTCCCAGGCGGAGCTCAACCTGCAGGCGGCGGCTGGGCAACTTTCCCAGTTTCGGGTAAATATACCTGGAGCTCAGCAGGAAGTTCGTCCAGGTGCGACGCGGCGCTGCAGCAGAAACACGCATTTACACCCAGAGGTGGGCAAAGGATTTGTCAGAAATGGAAATGAGTCACAATTGATAAAGTTTTACTCAGGTAAAACTGAAAAGTAGCTGTCCGAGAAATTACTCAAGTGAGATTTGGTAGAAGAAAAAAACGACTGGTCAACAAAATAGGTGGGAAACTTTAGGAATTTTAAAAACCGAAGTGAAAATATATGGAAGAGGATTAGCCGGGGAAAAAAGAATTCTGACCTTAATCTCAGAATTCTGACTTCTGAGATTAAAGTCAAAATTCTGAGATTAAAGTCAAAATTCTGAGATTAAAGTCATAACTGTTTTTTTTTTGTTGTTGTTGTTTTTTCCAGTGGCCCTAATCCTCTTCCGTAGAAAATGAAGTAATACAAATAATTACAAAAATAAAATCAGAAGGAACATTTTCTAAATAAATTTCTTTGAATATTAAAACTTATGAAAGTTTGTCAGAAACTGCAGGACTGTGTTTATGTCTGGTGATTTTAATTTTTATTAAAACAAGCTTCATTCAGTGACGTTACTCACAAAGAGAACAAGATCCAGACACTCCAATAAGAATACTTCAATATATGTTTAGTCCAGTAAAAGTTAAAAAGCAGATGTCCAAAAAAGGTGTTCAAGTCAGCCCTCAGTATCTTAATTAGACCCATTCCAGGCTTTGACTAGGCCAAGGTCATTGAAGGATGTACTGATATATTTTGGGTCATTTTCATCTTGCAGGTTTGTTCGCTTCCAGCTCTGCTTCATAGCAGGAATGAGGTTTTCTTCTTGGATTGTTGTAGCTGGTTTAAGTCAAACATTTTCTCTGTCCTGCTGTACAAACAATTCAATTTTACAACAATTTCACTAAAAAAACCCCCAAAAACATCATTATTACACAAATACTGGCAAACTTCAGGCTGTCTTTTTGTCTTAGAAAGTTCACGTTTTGCTATTTTCACACTAATATATGCAGTTGATATTAAATTCAAAGTTACTTTATTGATCCCAAAGAGAAACTAAATAGATTAATGTATCTAAAGCGTTTTTTTAGGTCCAATAATGGCATTTTAGGGTTTTTGAGACTTCATTTAGCATCTTGCAGTCTGCTTTCAGCGTGAAAATGTGCATTTTAGTTTTTTTTATGTTTTCCACTTGTGGACTATTTCCTTAACAACAGAGAAGCTGATCATCATCTTTATATTTTCCTCCATTTGTTAAACATTACATTTCACATTTGAAATCCATGTATCTAAATATGTTACAAAAACACTGTTGTAGCTTGTACACATTTTTTCACATGACTGCAACCAGCAACTCGGCAAATAATTTTATCTTTGGATCTTTAAGAACATTGTTATCATCACATATTACACAGAAAGAAACAATCTGTTTCTGTTATTATCTGTGAAATAACATATTTCAGGCCCGGCAGAGTGATTGTCAAATAGCTATTATCTAAAACTTGCTTTAAAGTAAATAATTTGTGAATTATTATTATGTTCCTGGGCCCTTATTTCAACCTCCACCTGCCCTATCGTATTTTTAAGTTTAATCCGCCCTCACAGTCAGGTACAGCACAAGTACTGGACAGAAAATGACTGAAATGTTTTGGCATTATAGATAAAATAAATTTTTTTTAAAAAGTGATTTTAGCAACACATTTATTTTCCCTGAGAAACTTTCACATGAACACAAAATTTAAAAAAAAAACTATACATTAAACAGAGAACATTGTTAAAACACAAATGAGAGAAAAACTCAGTCTGGTTATTCATCACTGAAGAAAAAAAAAAGAAACTCAGCTTTTACTCTATTTTTAGTCACACAGTGAACATTGTGTCAACCTTTTCCTCTGCAACAGCTTTCATCTCAGTTTATCTACTAACATAAAAAGGAGATTTTGCTTCTCCTATAAAAAATAATTTCCACTTAGTGGATTGTTTTTTTTTTCTTTTTTCATAGGCTGCACCAAAAGCAACTTCCAACAAAATAAACAATGTTGCCGTAAAGACTGTGGGCGACTGTGGCTGCATGGTAGAGTAGTCGTCTTGCGATCAGAAGGTTGTAGGTTTGATTCCAGCTTCCTCCTGCCATATGTCCATGTACCTCTGATGTGTGTGAATGTGACTCTAGTGTAAAGCTCTTTGAGTGGTCAAAATGACTGGAAAAGCGCTATATAAGTTCAGACCATTTACCAAAAGAAAGAACATTTACAAAAATATGACTCAACTCTGGACATTTCTTGTAACACAGAATTGTTCAGCATTTTGGTAATTTTTTATTGATTATCACTGTTCAGAAACCTAATCACAAATATCATCATAGATATTTAAATATTAGGAACTGTGTCCACCACTGTGTCCTTGCAGGAAGAACGTTGTGAATCTGTTCTCCCAGTGCATGCAGCAGTTTTCTCTGGGTACTCCAGAAACATGTCGCTCTTCTACATTTCCTTTAGATACGAGTGTCTGTGTGCGTAAATAACCTGGCAAGAATAAGTGGATATAAACTTACTATATAGCCAGTAAGTTTATATCGGGATATAAACTGTGGCTCTTCTAACTTAATAATTCTGCTGAACAGCTTGCAGAAATCTTCATTTTTTCCCATATTTTTAACAAAGACTTTGTTGAACTTCTTAATAATACATTCCAAAATGCGTTTTTAGAGGTTTTATTGAATTATTTAGATGTGTGAAGGCAGTGGAAGTTTTACATGTTTGTGAAAAACGGCTAATGTAGCATGCTAACTGAGATTGTGTTTCAAAAACGTCCAGTTAACAACTCAGTCATCCTGGGCCAAAGGTATTTATTTGAACCGTTAATCTTATAGGTGAGTATGAGTAGAAGAGTCTCAATTAACAATAAATGAATTAGTCACATGATAAATTAAAACAAACTCAATAATTTCTATTTGCATGACTTATCGTTTCTCTCTTTCTACCACAAACTGGATGATAAAAGTTTTTAGTTTGATGCTTTGGTCTCAACTATCCCAAAATATGTTGTTATGACCAGCTGAGGTATGATCATCCTAATCCTTTAAGTGCATTTTAAAAACAAGAATTTGGTGCAGAAGGTTTATTATTGATGTTACTGAGCATCAATAACATGCTCAGAATTATAAAAGTTTATTCAGATTTACCACTTACCTGGTCAGACTCTGTGCTCAGGTAAAACCGGTTTCTGATTTGTTTGTAGTGTCCAAATATCAACCGTCTACCTACTAATTTAAGGTAAATTTGAAGCATTTAAATGTACTGCTTCTTCATGATCTCATCTCCTTTGAGTAAGTAGAGAAACAAACCATAAGAATGATGGTGCCACCACCGTGCTTCACAGCTGGTGCAGGGTTCTCAGGTTTAAAAGCCTCACCTTCTCCTAGTGTCCGACATGCATTTGTGATCGATCTTCATCCATGTGGGCAACTGCTAAATAAATTGCCATTGATTTTGGAGCGTTTCTTTCTTGCTCAGGGTGAAGTAAAGCAGAAAAACACGATTTGTAAATTTTCATAAACATCACAAATGTTTTCCTTTTGTCTCAGGGTGACAGATGGTTCAAATTTGGATGCAGTAAATTCTTATCTAAGCTGGTTGTGGAATAGAGAAAGCTGTCTAACATTCAGCTTCTGGCCTCAGTTTTAACATCCGAACAAACAGATTGGACAAATAACCAACCAGAATGATCAGAAAAAGCATTAGATTTAAACAAAAACCATCTGGGTAGCTTGTTAAGAAACATGTTTATAGATGTTTATTTTTTTCTCATTTAAAGATGTCAGAGACTGATTTTCTCTCGATCCTTATTTTACGCTTGTCCTTGAAAACTGTTGCTCAGCTGGAAGATATTTCTCACTAAAAGTTACAAAATGTCAACATGTTTGATTTTCCCAGAAGTTGCACTGCAAAAACACAAAATCTTGCCAAGTAGTTTGGTCTAGTTTTTAGTGAAAATATCTTAGTACACTTAAAATAAGGAAAACATTTAACTTACAAGCCACTTTCAGTGAGATGTGAAGCTGGTTTAAAGCCAATAATGTCTTAATATTGATGAAAAAGTGATGCTTATAATGAATTAATAAATACTTAGGGATTACTTGTAAGTTTTTGTCTTACTAATAGTGTTTCCAAGGTACTTGGTAATAGTTTGTGGCGGTTAGGCAAACTTTAAACTCTTTGACTTTAGTTTCCAACAATGTGTGTTGAGACTGAGAGTTATTAATACCATGCCTGCAGTCAAACACGGTCATGGCAGCATCATTCTGTGTGGATTTTACCTTTGAAACTGATGTAAAATTACAGGCAGAGATTCAAATGCTTCGGCGGTGAAACATCTCAAGTCTGGATATGAAATCAGTAGATCATTTCTAATCCTACCAGGAATCCAGTCTGGTTGTAAATCACAAAATTGCTTTAAAATCTCACTTTATTGGCTGTTTTTTTTTTTTTTTTTTTTTTTTTTTTTTTTTTAAAAAAATATACTTTGTTTAGTGGGTTGCATTGAAAAAATAAAACAAAAATCTGCTTTTGTTTGATTTTTA